>SJOL01001648.1:12625-26649 GCA_004794785.1 Opisthorchis felineus | reverse complement strand
GGCTCGGTCATGTGCTACGCATGCCGAAACACCGTCTACCGAGACGAGTGTTGTTCTCCGTGCCTCCTTCAGGATGGCGCAAACCGCGAGGTGGACAACGTATGACTCGGCAGAAGGGCGTGAAAGAGATCACGAAGAGTTTGGGTGTTGTTGGTGTTGTACGTCTTCCAGGATGGTGTCCCCGTGACCCTGCCTGTGCTTGGCTGGAGACGTTGCAAGAAATGGCGGCTAATCGATTTCAGTGGCGTTCATGCTGTCAGTTTCTTTCCAGGTTGTCTGATTGAGCGGTTAAAGGTGTAGGCACCTCAGAATGCTTGACATAGGCCAGCACTAGGTCCACTCCATCACCCACTCTTTTTCTCTTCTTTTCACTAAAGGGCTTTAAATATAATTAGACGAACCTTATGGTTGTACGGCAGTGAAGCATCAGTGTCAACACTGATGTTGCTGTCTTTGATGATGATGAGGAAGGTTGAAACGAGCCACAAGCCGGAATTAGTGTATATCAGTTAATTTCGTAAAACCTTAATCAGCTTCCCACCAACTGAGGCTGTCATCGTGTCGTGGTGTTTGGACCTCGATGCTGCAATTAACCCCACAGTCCACATCAGCTAAAACTCAGTTCCTTACGCCTCGACCATGCCAGAAGAGCCAATGAAGGGCAGTAAAACGAGGAACAGTGAGTCCCGCACTACGGGACTTCGTACTGCAATGCAGGTTGGCGACAAGTTCGTACTGTTCGCTGTATACTCACGGAGGCAGCGGTGCAGCACTTCGCGGAGGGAAGGCGGGTTAGAGGAGGCTTACCCTAAAAACCCCACACCACGGCCGCCAAAGGTTGACCGCGACCACCGGCGTATTATTCAGTACAGTCGAAAAAAGACCTATGTTCCTAAAGCTGGCCTGTTGTGCGGAGTAGCACTAGCAGTCATACTCTAATATATGGGCGGTCAGCTTAGGTCAGTCCCCTCTGCCCTGTGATTCGGGTCTTGAACCCGAAAGCTCGAAATGGGGCATCCGAGAAGAGCCGTTTTCCCGGTTAAGTAATCGAAAAGCCTTACCTACTTGTACACGAAATAGACTGACGGAAACAAGGACACGTTTTCTACGCCCTAGAACCTGGACCGTGAGGACCATCCTTGAAAGGAATACCGGGGACAAAAATGATAGGTTCCAAAGAATAACTTTGTTATTATGATCTGCACGAAGACTCATAAGACTTCGTTCCATTTAGAAAATCATATACTGAATGGTTAGCGACCTATGTGAAATTATGATTCAAGCTGCTTGAGGGCGCCCGGAAATAGTATTCCTAGACTGTATGGTTTGAGAAGCAGTCGACTGTAAACTAAAATGAGGCCATAGGATACTATGACCCTTTAGTAGCTTCCTTGGATAGATGAGTGGATGAGGATGCAACAGCGGTGGTTCGTATGTTGTATGGACCAGGTCATTAAACTGTGACGCCTGGAGTCCAGTGGCTGTCTGAATAGCATCGCTAGAAAGTCATAAAAGTCAGGAAAGAAGTAACTGCCCCGATGGCTACGATGACGGGCCGGTTTGCGTAATCCCACAGACCGGCAGTGATACCTTTGGTCTACTGCTTCCAGCAGGAGTGATCAAGATTATAGAAGAGTTGGAAGGTAAGAATGAGGTCACCTCACTGCATTCCGTAGGCTATGGGATCGAGATTAAGCTACATTAAACGCTTGACGTAGGAAAACCATGTACCTATTTGCTAGCTTTCCGCCCGGCTTGTTTGAGCAACCCGACATCTTGTTAGAGCCAATGACTCGACGCCTGAGCGGCCTATTCGATGTAAGGTTTCGGGAAGATGGCTCAGTGGTCAGAGCGCGAACTTACCGACCGGAAGGTCCGTGGCTCGAACCCGACCTCTTCATCTCGACTTCCCCTGTCTAGGCTTGGGCAAACTGGCAGCATTTCAGCCCTCGTGCTCCCTTTGGGTGGCATGACGGTTAGGCACCGAAGTGGTGCTACAGCTGAACGACTTCGGGAAGCTGTGACCAGCGTATCTAATATAGCGTGCACTTCAGTATTCCAGGGCGATGGACCGACGGAATAGATTTTGGAGAGGTTTCCGCTGGCATGTATAGCGACGCTAAATCCTAATCGCCTGATGGTGTCACCAACAGAGGCACCGCCCCAAAGGAAGCCTCGAACACCGCATGACACTATCCGGCCAGAGCAGAGGCAACTGAGTCACCGCAACACGAGAATGCACAAACAGTTCAATCTGCATCATGGCGCAACCGCGCGCTCCTTCCGAAAGTGGCAGATAGCGTTGGTCTTTGACCACAGTTGCAGACACCCTAAGTGGATTCAGGACACATCCTTTGTCGGCGCGTCAAAGTGCTCTACGAGATTCAAATTGACGCAGCCAGGTGGATCCGGCCCACAAACCGAATCCGGCCGACAAGTGCGTGGATCCCGCCCACCGGACCGAGTGATTCTAGAAATGCTTCAGGACACTCTTGTTCTCGGCACCATCGGGAAAGCTCCATCAGCTACTCCGTAGTAGACTCAGCCCGAGCGCGCATCATGACCGGAAAAAAAACTCAAGCCAGTGAGGCCACTGCAATTAAATATCCGAATTCGGAGCATTGTCAACAATCTTCAAGGAGGCATTAAGCACAAATCCGCACCGATACCGCAGTTAGGCGCTGCTAGGGCCAAGAAGCCTATCCCGCTTTCGAATGGCCAAAAGATCGGGCCGTTTGCCGTCCTGCAACAAGTCCAGCTCTGATTGGTCGAATTTGTGGACCCAACGGCCTATCATGATCCAGAATCTGCCGAATATCGGTTGTCAATTGCACATCCAGAAGGCGTCAGAATTTCTGAAACGTTGTCGCCGCATACACTTTGTAAATGACGCGCTGTTCATGTGTTTCTGACCTGGTTTTGGGCATTCATACACGTTGTGCACCCTTGGTGTCTGTCTTGACGGGAAAGCCAGCTTGGAAGGTTCAGACCGAGAACTGAGCTGAGAAGAATACCGTTATTTCAGCCTCCCCCACCATTCCTCTACAAATTTCGTTGACGTGATGCTTGAACCTCCTCTGTGTCTGAAAACTCGGGAGTCGAAATACTCCTGACACGCTCGCTCACAGACATTGAGGATGCGGATGATATTGCGCTATTCGGCGCGGAACATTTAAAATAACCTAAATAGCTCTGACGCACTGCTGGTATTCGCTTCACACCTGAGAATTGCAAAGTGCTGCTACAAGCCAGGATTGGATCAAACTCAAACTTCCTGCTTGCTGACGAGTCTGTGATGTTTTGTACCTTTCTTTTGCTCTCACTATAACGTTACGTATTTCATCAATTCCATAAACGTTTTTTGTTTGAATACGCAAAACCACAAAGACGCGCATTTGTACAATTTACTTACAAAGCATGCGTGGTCACATGCTCCGACTTTCTCTTCTCATGTCGCTCGCGCTTACAGGGGTCATTCACGAGCTTCATGTGCTAACTCTGGTATCAAAACATCTCAGACTGTCTTCGGAGTTTATTGCATGTGAGACCCGTCCAAAAGAAGACCTCTGGAGATCCACGATTGGATTGTTATTTATTCACTGACCTGGGCCAACAACGAACTATTTTACAAAGAACAGTTCTTAGTGAGTGTGTTCCCTTTGACCCTTTTTATTATTGTGTACTCAATTCAGAGTAACCGTATTTATTTCTTTGCCACACACCCCTCTTAAAGTAGCTTTTTGGGTACCCAGACCACCACAAGTCAATCGACCGGGTGGAAAACTTTGTTCGCCTGGGTAGTTGCATGTATGTTCCTGTGGATCGGACGGAGATGATATCATTGGGAAGGCTAGGGCAGCTTTTGCCAAACTCCAACGTCTATGGCACAGACGCGACGTCAGCTTGTCAGTCAAGGGCAGAGTTTACGTTGAAGCAGTACGATCCGCGCTTCTTTATGGATCAGAAAGGAGGCCTCTGGGCGCAGAGGACGTATGGAAGCTGCCAGCTTTTGAAACTCCTTGTCTTCGAAACATTTATCAAGTTTAAAGGGAGCTCCGGATTAGCAAAACCGAAGTTGGCCATAGGGTTTTGAGAAATGGGAACCCTTGCCCGATGGACAAGTTACGCCTCGTGGGTTACGCTACTTGAAACATGTTCATTACAAGCTGGGGGTACAAATCCAATGGGAGCACCCCGAGATATATGATATAGGGATTTAGAATGTGTTATATCTTGCTGCTGGCAGTGCAAATTCTTTGTCGTCCTTGGCTTTAAGTTCCTATGCTATATTAAAGGGCATGGTAGCCTCAGATAGTCTCCTATGGAGAAAAATGGAGATTACCTCAACTTCCTTTAAAGTTTCACCACTGAATATTCCAAAAGGTCGTGATAGAATCTTGCGAGGGTTGAAAATGCGGTGAGTTATAGCAGCTCGATCCGGATTAGCTGACATTCTGACCAACCAAGACGCCTTCGTCTGGTCCGTAACCCGTGTGTAATACTTTCGTCAAGTTGACATCATTTTCGGTTATTAAGAGCAACAAGCTTTCTGACAGATGCGGTTCAGTGGTTGCAGGAGCTATCGTTTGGCTCATTGGTGACATTCCGATCCAGCTCAAGGTATAGTCACGTATCATGGAGACGACTCTTCTCCATCAGAATTTGAATTATCCAAATAAGGTCCTTAAGAAGTGTAGACAAGTGGCGTTAACCTCGGCGTCCGCGTCCCTGATCCTGCTGTCCCTAGTGAGCTATAAACCGTGTTCCGTATGCAGGTTGTTTCCAGCTGCTACAGATTCAATCGCCGGATAGTAAGAGATGATGGCATTTTCGGCTGATTCGGGAGCTGAGTAGCTACGTGTTGAACTCTTTGATGCACGAGTGCCACTGTCTGAGAAGCTGGGTCAACTTTTTCAGTGTCAATAAACATCGATTAGTTGTTTCCCTGGGCCCCCGGCGTCCATCAAGTTTCCAGAGCCAGACAGATAAATTTCAAGCAACACATCAGTAATGGAGTTGAAGAGGATAGCCGAAAGAGGTAAGCCTTGGCTTACAAAACTTGAAGTGGTGAAATGACGCGAAAGATTGCCATATACTCGTACGCGACCGCAAGCGTCCGCACACTGTGCCCACACTAGCAATAAATATTTGGAAAGAATATCCTTGGCCGCCAAACATTTCAAAATTTTCTGATGATTGACAGAGTCAAATCGTCTTTCGGATCGAGAAAAACAATCAACTTGAGACATTTAAAAGAGTGGCGCTGTTGAATGTGTCAAGAGATGTCCTTTTATCACCTGATTCCTCCAAACGGGTCATTTTGCGGGAGCATATATGCCTAGGTAATTTCATGCTCCAACGTCATCCTCCGAAATTTTCGGCCTTTAGGTTTGAGGCGACTTCCTTCAGTTGGGGCGATGAACTAAAACGCAGCTGGAAACTGCATGTCCAGACTTCTGTCCCCGCTAAGCAGGCTCAGACCTGGACTGTGAATCCCAAGGAAAGCATTATGCTCTGCCTTCTGTCCATTTTGTCTTTTGTTTAAACGGGTTCCGCATTCAGCCATACTTCGAAAAAGCATACAGGGTGCCATGCCCTGGGGATAATTTACCATCATTCCTTTGAGGCCCAACTTACAACCAGAATGTGAAACGCCAGAGTAACCAGAAGGTCATGATGATTACAAAAACACACGAAGCAAGAGGTTTTATTTAGAACCAGTCCATCTTTTGCGCTCACGCGCATACGGACAGCCTTGGGCTTGCAAGCTTCGGAGGTCTTTACTAGAAGAAGGCAGCTCAGAAACACTAGGGGTAGAAGGGAAAAATTTATTGGCATTGCGAACGAATAAAAGCCTGACGCCTTGCATAAACGGCACTAAGGCAGGGCTTTAGGGTGACTCAGCTAGCTCGTTTGCCGTGCGCGTAACTCCATAGTCCCATCTGAGGTGAAGGATGCATCCTCACTTTGAAGCAAAAACAAGAGTTCCGGGGCAACTAAAGCCAATGAGAGGGCTTTGGATGAGTAGTAAGGATGATTTGCACCTAAAGGACCTCGGAAACCACGCGTGAAACTTTGCATTATTCTTCCCGCACCGAGTTCCTTTGACCTATTTTGCGAGTGGATAACTTATTTCCTCTTCCGCAAGATATATTTAGTAGATCACCATTAGTTCTGTGCCTCCGATTCACCATGACCAGCGTTGTTCACTGGAAGTCGGTATTGGGTCCAGCACGTCCTTTCTACAATGTAACAAGCTGTCTGCATCGACTTGCACACGGTGACACGTATATGTCGACGATCTCAAAATATCAAAAGCAACCAGGCCACTTCAAGCCCATTTTAACCTATGATAAGGCTTTGTTAAACCGGAAGAGTGCCGCTTGAATTGGTACCTTCCGATTAACGCCGCAAAATTTGCACACCGTGCATTGAAATAAGAGGACCGCTTCATACTGTTTTATTGACAATAGAATGACTCCCTCACCTCAGTTCATAAATGCCTACGATTGATGTCATCCACCACATTCAAAACTTCAGGTGAAACACAAGCCGCCTGTAAATCTGCTGGGAGAATGTTAGAGGATATTAGAGAGTCGTCCTCTGAAATTTTGTTCATGGTCTTCCAGCCGGCTGTGCGCTGCATATTATCGGCCGCTAAAGGTGTATAGGGAATCTTTGGTTCATGCATGCCAAAGAGGAATGGAAAACTTGAAACGTTGCAACAGTCCGCAATCGGACTTGTGGAAGTGACGAAAGGTGTATGACGACAGAATACGACGCAAGTGTGATCTGTTGACAGACCTACTGGCGGGCTTCACGTGCGTTCAAATCCCGCTAAATTACACCACCCCTTGTGAGCGATTACAGATAAGATAGTGGCATAACAGTACGTAAAGAGAGAGCATAGTGTACATTGTGATGTACGAGCTATTGATGCGAGCCTTAACATAATGAATGGTAGGACGGAAGGGATTTGTGATTGAAGGCTCAAGATTAGGGGGATGGACCAACACTGAACAGTATTTCCGAAGGAGAGTCTAAAACTCATAAGTCAATAAATCACGATAGATGTCTGCTCAAATGTATGTTCCCAACTTGCTTCCAGCTGAATGCTGAAAACGTATCAAGGTTAAGAAGGGTAAGGGCGAGACACAACCAGATTTTTTTAAATTAGGCAAGCGCTTCGGAGGAATGTCGACGCAGAATGCTCAACGCATAATCAAGATGTCGTGAAAACACTTTTTTCCAGAAAAGTCTTCATAATGCCGGATGATATACGAATAGAAATACAGTTTTCATCTCGATGAAGATGACAGCTGGTGGAGAAAATTCGCTCGTTAGAGGGCAACCGGCGAAAACAGAGTTCCGAATGGATGAACTTCTTTCACGCCTGCTAATTATTCTACACGGCCCGGGAAGGCAATATAATATAGGGTTGGCCGTGACGAACTCGGAAGTTTCTTGTTTAGCAAAAAATACACTTGGAAAAGGTATTCGCTTTGGTTATCCCTAAACCAGCTAAAGCAACAAAGGTAGAAAGCTCCAGACAAAGAAAGTCTGACAGAGGAGCGATGCAGCGGGGAAACTCAACCCATCACTGGACTGCCGGGAGGGGTTTGAAAAGCCGTGCTTATTTAAAAAAGACAAGCAGCCACCAATGGAAGTCGTTTATTGAAAGAAATCGACATCAAGAGGACATTTTGGTGTCTATCTACGCATAACAGACGCTCTTTGAGGTTAAAACAAGGAAAGCGAGCCAATTTTAAAGTAACCCCAGAGTACACAAAGAACAATATGGAGAGCACAAGTGAGAATTGTGGCGAGGATGATCTTGGCCGCGACGAACTTAGTCGGATGGTCGAACTCATCCGCAACAAGGTGTGAATTAAAGGTGGAACATATTTACCTTACTGCCAGATGAAAGTAAGGCGGCATTCAGCAGACGCGCTTTGGCTTATTGGCTGGTAAACGTGTGAAGGTTGAGGTATCACAAATACGCCAACAAACTCCTAAAGTCACCGGATTATTACGTAAGATTCGTGCAGGTTTTTGAAGATTAGGATAGCTATTGAGGGGCACCATTTTGAGGGTGCTTTAAAAAAATAAGGCTCATTCTTAGCTGATGGGTGGCATGCTCTAGGCATGATCATAATAGAACAGTCAGGATTCTTGGGTACTCAGAATTACGCGGTACCGGGGCAGTTACACAGATAGTGGGCATCATCCGACGCAGATGTTGTCGTGCATAAGTTGGCAGGATGAAAATATGGTTTACATCGAGGACAGAGAAACACAGTTATTGGATTTCTTCCATCTTTCTGGGAACATTTCAAGCTTAATCAATATGAGACCGTTACAAATTGAAAATAGCGGGCAACAGCACAACGAGGAAAGGCAAAACTGAGGTATCCTGCCTGCCATGTGATAAGAAAGCTGCGAATTGCGGAAAATGGGGAGCCAAAACAACGGATTTGGTGAAGCAGCTGTTTTGCAGTGATCTTGCCGGTCGATTTGAATAAAAAACTGAAAAAATTGCTGAGGATACCTGGCCTTGTAAAGTGACGTTTTTGGCCAGCGCCACTAAAAGCGTACGTGGGGATGATGAGGTGGAAAAATTCACAATACGGGTATATGACAGATTGAATATCAGCATCACAATGCATAGTAAAGCTGTATAGACTCACCGGCGTCACTGTTGGAGCGGAGTCGGGTGTCGAAATTCCCCCGAAAAATGAGTTTTCGCTGACGCACCGGACTGAATAACTATAGTAGGACTATTTCGCGAACTATACAGAAAATAATGGGCTATGTGGGCAGCCCAAACTGGAAGTCCTTCGAGGTGGTTAGATCCAATCACATAGCTTAGCTGATCAGAAAAAATTCGTCTCAGAGGCGGCTGGAGCCAGGTAAAGAATTTGTTCATAGTTGCAGACAGAGGAACGGGTGGGCAAGAGGGCAAGGGCAGGAGTACGAGGGGAATAGTTTCGGTTGTGTCATCAGACTGGATATGGCATTGGCTTGCCATCATTGCATTTAAATACTTCTGCTTCCTGGCAGCCTGGTAAACGACGTCAAGGTTGCGGTTATCAGGCAAGGAATGCGCATCCCTGTGGCAGCTGGATTTGGATTAGACGAGGGGATTGACACGAGCAGAGTCAAGCCGATGCAGATTCACTGGTACTTGTGATTCAGTTAGAGGTCCGAGTGGATGTGAGACGGGTCCTGGCAGAATGGATGTTAGCCATGCGGGTTGTTTGGAGCAGATGCTGCTGAAGGCAGGGAACTGCATATAGCAGAACGAGAAGTCAGTACAATAGACTGGCCCCTACTTCGGAATTTTGGCAACAATTCAGCTAATTTGAACAGATTTGTTTATAAATTTAACAGTCTCTTCCGAAAAAATATTGGGGATATCGCGAACTGCGGGCAAGCCATTGGACTGGGTCTAGCAATCGTGGTTCAATCATCGCGACGTCATACGTAAATTTGTGGATGGCTCCGTACCTGTGCGCGCTATGCGGATCAGTTGAGGCCGCCAGGGTAGTCAGGAACGGCCGAGGGATAGTGAAGGAACGAAACCTATAGGGCGCAGCGTGGTTCGTTGCTACCCTTTCTAAAAGACGATAAGGCATCAACAAATGGATGGAGGACTAAAAATGGGAAACCGTGTAAAAATGGGTCACTGGGGAGAGCAAGGTTAGAAGCTAGGGTGCATCCAAAATAGCGGTTAACTGGTGATGATTACACCTTCTAACTACTGCGGCACCAATAATCGTTATTCAAGTATAGATGGTGAGGAAAGGCAATACGCGATCGAGGTGAATGGGTGTGGTTATGAGAATATGAGGTGTGCGTTAGCTAGATGGGGCAACCCTAAAATAATATTTGGCCTTGTAGTAATCCATGAGGCTGTGTTGGGGGGCAGATGTGTGAGTATACGGAAGCCATTATCGTTGTATAAACGTACGTGCCTCTGTAGCTGGTTCATGTGAGCGAGTGGTTAGCTGGTAGGCAGTCGAGGCTGGACCTATTATGTACACGAGCGTGTCAGGGCAGAGGATTGTGTTTAATAAGCCACCACGGACAATTAATAAAACGCTTCGGTAAACTTATTCAGAAAGAGAACGAGGACGCTGAAGAGAAAAACAAGTGATCTGTTGGGGGCCACAGTGAGTAGTTGCACACAGCGTGAGATCAATGTTTTTCCGATAGTGCATGCTGCGAAAGAAGGGGTGGTATTTAATTCTGGAAGTTGGGTGAGTCTAGATAGGCTAATAGTTCAAAGAATTCATGAATGCGAGATTGGAGAAAAACGCTGGGTGAGCGGCCGTGTTGAATATCTATAACCCAAGGTGATCTCAGCATGGCGCCGTCAGAGCCCACGAGAAATGTTGCAGACTATGGAGAACGAACTGCATCAGGGGCATCACACCACGTGCCTTCAGTAAGTTTTTGTGAAGTTGTGTGAGAGACAGCATTTTTTACTTTGCTTTGATTGGCGTTTCGGATTCCCAAAAGGTTTTTCCCGGCTATGTGGTGGGACTAGAACAGATTAGGCCAGCAGCACAGCCATTCGACAACAGCCTTTTCTAATTTAATCTTTTAAGTATAAAGGGTAGTCTGAGAATCTCTTGACTGAATTAGGCCGCGATGCCCCCGGAGGGATACTAGTCGCACGTGTACCTGATTGCAAAGCATCATGACAAGTCTCTCTGCTGGGCGTATCAGGCCACCGCATGAGTTTTTGTATCCATGCTTTCTGCCAGGTCTGAAAGGTAAAGAAACACCTAGTGATGTTGTCCCTGGTTCATGCAATCGTTAAATCTGGCTTGCAGATGTTTTATCCGGTCAAGGAAATGGTCCGACCAGTACTAGAGCGCATCGATGTCAACAAAACGTGAAGCAAATGACCGCGGTATAAACTGGCCCACGGAAGCAGCACTCGATACACCATGTATCAGTGCTGTGGAATATGGAAGAAGGCAACCGGGTCAAGCGCCTCAGTGACAAAACGTAAAGGCCGCATAGGCCTAACACCTTGAAGATACACTGCGTACTATGTTCTTGCGAGTGTGCATGAGGTGTGTGGGAAGGATGGGGAAACCGCTCGTATTGCGCTGACGTGTATGGACCTTGTACAAGTGTGCTTGGAGTCGGGAATAGAAGATAGATCTGATTCACTTTCGTGGAACTTGGAAGGGTAGACAGTGGTGTGGCTTTGCGCATAGAAACAGGTCCAAAGAAGCATGACACTGAGTGGTGAAATTTGATGGTGCAGTTAGTCTGCAATAAAGAGCAATGAATGGAGGGAGACCAGGGAACGCAATAAAATCAAAAGTGCATTAGGCTGTACTCGTAAAGGAGATCGAAGGTAGTTGGAAATCAACTAGGGTGGTAGTAGCATCAAAAGTGTGGAAGTCATCCAGGCATTGCAAAAAAGCAGTATGATCTATGACATTCCAAAGCTGTTCGCAGGGACCTTCCATGATGTGGGGGCAACAAACAAGAAAAGGTCAGTACTAGCAGGAGGGCAAAGAAAGGGGTTTTTGGAATTACAAAAGTTATGGCGAGGGTGGGGTTTGGATTGGGTACATCTTCTGCTGTAAAAAAATCCGGTGGCAAGAAATAGTGTAGGAAACTTAGATTTAGCTTAGGATTTAGCTTAGGAACAGTGGTTTAATGCCCAAGATTATGCAATTGGAGCGGTAGGATGGAAACTGTATTGCAGGAACGAATTTTTCGGTGGATGAGCGCTGGATGTATTCAAAAGTTGGATGTTAACTTTGGATGTAAAAGGGAAGAGTATACAGGATAGAATCCCATGATTGGTCGCATGCATTGCTTGAAAATTTTGACCTTTGCGTCTCTAAGATAGAAGGAGCGCAATGTCGGAAAGCGGAGCCTGCGTGCTCGGGCGACTTCGAACTGGACTTCATGGGAAAGGCTAAAGGTGAAAGCTGGGAAATAAACCTATTATTATTATTTGAGACCAAAGTCTCTGATTGCTGTGGAGCGGGTGATGGGGTTGCCATTAATTGTGAACGCCTCGGCTGGGAGGGAGCCGCGGCAGGAAGTTATTCAAGACTCGGCACAAGAGGAGCTGAGGCCAAAAGTATTTCGCCAGCGAGTCAGAGATTCTTAGTCTCGTTGGATCCACCGGAATTTAAGGGTTTTAGTGCAGGGGATAATATAGGTGATTTTTACACCGTCTGCAAAAAGGCGTGGTTTACCTTTGGACACGGCGCCGAAGACGTCTTTGGTAAAGGGCGGGGGAAGATCAGTCCCATCAAGCTCCCCCGAATGACTCCACAAGCGGTTGATGGTGACGATGAATTTTCATCGTCAGTTCGTGTAACTGAGATCCTGTCAGACAGATAAGAGATGTATCATTAAGATAAGAGCCCGGTCATACCAAGGGAACTAATTTTCTGCAGCGAGGATGCATTGGGGTCCCGCTCAAAAACTTCCTGAATATATGATTAGGATTCCATAATAGAGCTCTTAGCAGAGCGGGCTGCTTCGTGGTCTCAAGAAGTGAAGTTAGTACCCACTAACGGAGCTGTGGGTCGGGAATCCGTACTGCCGGGAGAACCTTTTTAGTTTGGCCGTTTACCAGAAATTTTGGGGTCGTTGTTGATCCTTTGCGCGGTACGTTCGAAATCTGTTTCGTTTTTTCCTCGTGCGGTTTTGTGAAAGAATTCTTTCACTGTTCAGTCTGCTATAGAGTTCACACGTGTTATTTGTTGAATTTCTTCACTCTAACATAACATTTACGTGATAACACCTGCCATTTCGCACTCAGTTCCTATTTTGCACTCATTCTCAATGTTGACCCAAATCAATACAAGCTGCTCTCCGCAGCCATCGATGGACTACAACAGATGTGGACAAAATGGGTGTCCGTCGAATGTAAGACGTGATATGCAGTGCCACTCCTGCAAGGCTTGGTGGCACTTTAAATGCACGGGTTTACAGGACGACCAGGTAAGCCACCTGGCCAACTCTCCTGACCCGTTTGTCTGCGCAGTTGCCTTTACCTTAGGGGGGCAATGCTTTCCACAACTAAGAAGACGGTTACCAAAAACGGAAACAAATCTGCACCGCAAAATCGAATAAACCGGTGTGGCTGTTCCGCTTTAGTCGGGACACTCGAAGCGAAACTTGAGCTTCTTTCCAAAGCTCTGGAGGATGCAAACGCAAAGAATACAGCGACATGGACGGAAGTTGATAAAGAACTTTCTACGCTGAACGAGTACCTTTTGCTATCCATCCCGGGTCCGCTGGCTGCGAAGAAAGTCATCCAGCTCTCTGACGCGGCAATAAAGACCGCCAAGGCGTCCCTAGTGGACAGACGCGTAAAAGAGAGCAGGCTGATCGTCTGGGGGTCGTTTTCCAGAAAAATCACGCCGATGAAGCAGACAAAGTCGTTCCTTGGTAGTGTCACCACGAAGCCCGACCACGAATTGCTTCACGCAGATTGGCTACGTCAGAAGGGAAGCAAGCGAACACTTGGGCTTCTGGTCACCCTTTCCTCCCCATCTGCCGTACAGAAAATCTTGGAGCAGGCTATCAGCATTCAAAAGGCCTACCCAACGATTAGGCGTATAGCAGAGGATCTCCCTCTAGAGGCTCGAAAGCTGGGCCACAGCAGTTCCAGGGGAGAGGTACGAAAAAGGTTTCCGCTTGGTACCCGTTCGGCCGACCCCAAACTTGCGGCGAAACCGATTGTAGTTATAGCCCCTTGTGCTCCGGAAAGCCCGCCGACACAACCAGCCGCGACCCCGGATTGCAGCTTCTACTCAACCACCGCAGACCTCTTGACTATCCAAGGCAGCGATGCTCTGGAGGAGGCAAGCCTCACGAGGACGCAGTGCCCAAAGTACGTAGAGCTACCAGCGCTTCTTTCCGTACCAGACAATAAAAGATCATTAGTGATCCCCACACCCAAACCACAACTTCTGAGCTGGACTGGGTCAGACGTGCGGAGACAAGCGGCGAAGCCTACCGACAGATCAACCACA
>SJOL01001638.1:89433-128052 GCA_004794785.1 Opisthorchis felineus | reverse complement strand
CACTCATAAAGCACTGATGACGTCAGCTTGACTGGTGCTGAGATGTTTGTAACCAAGTTGCCCAGCTCAGCAGGCCAACGAGTGGCTATCATTACAATCTAAGCTACCGATTTTCACTTCAACTGGACCCATTTCTTCTTGAAACATATTTGGCTGTGAACACGGACTCAGCTTAACAGCCATATCACTAGACGAGCAATACCACTGGTACCATTGTGGGTGAATGCTGAAATAAACAACTTAGGTACTCAGGCAAGCAGCCCAAAGGCTGAGTTGATGTTCAGTGGTACAGCATCTACTATGCTTAAGGTGAAACAACTTGTGGTCAAGCCTCATGCAGCCTCTTCATGACAGTCCGGGCTACTGGCCACTTACTCTTCAGACTCAAGATACGGTGTGTGATTCAAAGCTGTTTTTGTCCGCACATTCTGAAGCATCAAAGCTGAAAGACCAGCAATCACAGAACTTCTGAGAAATTACAACAGCTAATGCAAAAGGAAGACAGAAGAGTTAGGGCGAACATTTCTGATAGGACGAAAAACAGAAAACCTACACTTGTTCAGCGGATCCACTTATCGAATACGTGCACAGATTTGCCTAGCTGAACGCTTGGTATATAAGGAAACCGCTACAGGGCGACCAAACACTTAAATTACACCAGTTCTTCGAATGACTGGCTGAAACCCTCAATAAATAGTGTACTGAGTGTTGGATCCCTTCTGTATTTAGGGAGTTCACGCCAAACGAGGCACAAAAACTGAAGACCGAATCCATCGAAAAACGACGTTTGCTTAAAAATTGAAACATTAAGATACAAGGACCTAAAAAGTGATACACATCAGTCTGTGAGTGGTCTCCTCGAAAGCACCAATGAGTGTCAAATTTCCACTCACAATCCAAAGCAAATATCGGGATCAAGATGAAAATCATGACACCGCTGATCTGAGCAATCACGGTTAGTTGGAGGCGAATCTGTTATAGGCAGGGAGAAGAATCATAGATGAAGCAGCAGCCTGAAGGAAATGATAACAATTAGACGCCTACGGACTTGACGAAATATGAATTCTGTGAGCAGACATAGCAGTAATTCTCAGACCAATCGACACAGACTGCGATATTTACGAAATGAAATGTAATTCTTAACAATATCAAGCTTTGCACATTAAGAAAACATTTGTCGTTATGGGTTCTTCTATTCTCACGTTCATTTGCGTCTTTTGCGAAATCCATCTTGGGGGCTACAGAGGCGTAGGCCTGAAGCCACATTATGTGTGATACTCTTACCACAAGATACCACCTGACACGACTCTAGTGTACACTTTGTGAGGTTCATTGTCTTACCTAGGTGCTTAAGCTTAACCCCATTGATTCTACAAACATATTTTCGACTGCGTAGGCGTAATAAACTACTCACGAGGTTACTGAAAACTCTTCGACAGCCCACAACCGGTTTCGCCCTTCTTGGGGCTCATCAGGTAGGCGCAGTCCCCGAGTTTCCGTCAACCTTATGTTCTACTTGAACCCAAATTGCACGAAATCAGCCTGGAAACATGACAAACGAGTGATTCAGCTGGGTTCCAGGTGAGTCTCTCGCAAAACCAAATTTGTTTGCAAATGAGTGTATTTCGCTAATCTCATGAGTTTACTTAGAGGGAACACAGAAGACACAAGAAATGAAGTGTAACTACTAACTGTTACCATGACGAAGTTGTTTGGTTGGTTGACGGGAAATGGTCACGTATGAGAATCGAAGTTGAGAACAACACGTCAGTTATCTGGTTGTTGTGGTTACCCATTGGTTTAAACCGTAAGCACCATCGTTATGCCCGTACGGATCGTTCAGCTGCAACATCCTTTTGGTGCCTAGCTGCCATGTCATCGGAAGGAGGCACGGGGGCTTGGATGCTGCCAGGTTGCCCAAGCCTGGACAGGAGCGTCGAGATCGTGAGTTTGGGTTCGAACCGTAGACCTTCCGGTCAGTAATTAGACGCCGTAACCACTAAACTATCTTGAACCCTGTAAGGATGGTTCTGGTTGGGTAGGGTAAACCTTATTGAACGAGGCGGTGTGATCATCTGTCATGATTTGCACAGAAATGTCTCATTCACCTTGGTATTGAGACGGAAAACCGATACCTCTCTTTCGTTTGCAAGTGATACAACCGTCCTTGCGACAAGATTTACACAGAGGATCCCAGGGAAGTACCAGATGACCAATAGTTGCCGCCTATTTCGAAACCTGTGTGTTACAAATAGGCAAAGCCGCACGAATTTGCCCATAGTTGAGAGTCCGCAAGATCGGTAGAAATGACTCAGATTCTGATTTGGTTTTAACTAGGGACCTAAGGAAATCCCAAGGGAATCTCTCGTTTATTGTATTTTTCAACTGAGTGTGCTGCACAAAGCTTACTCCACGTTTTATTTGTTACGATGTTTGAGGTATCGCATTGTGGTTCTTGAAAGGACATTACTCATAAGATTGCTGAAAACCCTCCGACATCCTACGACCGGTTTCGTCCTTCTTGGGGCTAAACAGGTAGATTCAGCACCCGAGTTTCCGTCAGCCTTATGTTCAGCCTGAAACTAAACTGTTTATCACGAATGCGAGTTTCATTTGGATCCAGCTGAAACTGGAGAACTTTGCCTACCTGATGAGTCCCAATAAGGACGAAATCAGTTGTAATTTGTTGTGGATTTATCAGCAACCTTATGAGTAGCCTTTCGTGCTGTACAGTTGTTTTTGTGCAACAAATCTCCGACTGTGTCAAGCTCATTAGGTCTTCAGGATCTCGTTTGCTTTTTGACGAATACACAGCAGTTTACTTCGTATTCACAGGATGTCAAGAAAGTAAGTCTAAGTGCCGTCAAGCGCTAGCGGTCTTACGGAATCCCGGCTAGTTGGCTAGTTGTAGTAAGATGTTTCCGAAAACTTGAAGATCGATTTAAGCTTTCAGTTTCATTGATAAAACTGAAGAAATTGAGCAAGTCCAGTAGGTCACTTGAAATTCCGCCACAGACTCACAGACATGTCATAAAATACGCAACCGAAAAGACGCTAGGTGGTGAGAATTGCTCGTTACCTAATATTCTGTGTGACCGATAAAAGTATTTGCCACGATGGATGTTAGAAATACGCCCTGGTAAAAAATTTGAGCGAACATAAAAAACGTGGGCCGTAAACAAAACTACTATTAAACCGGGATCTCTTTCTGTTGGTGAAGTCAGTTAAAACTGAAAAGTCGAACAGTACTGTGCAACTCTTTTATGCTCACCGGGTAACATGAACAGCGCTCATCTCACGAAACTCAGTGCAACTTTCTGGCTAACAGTTTGAGCGCTTAACCTTTCGGCCACGAGTGCCTGGCTGGTCAACAGTGTCATTAGCTCCGAGTATGACTAAGTATAGCGTCACTCATCCATCAGTCGAGAAATCACATCGAGCGGTCACGTATTGACTGGCTCCTTGAGGTACGGCTTCTCCGGTGTGGGCTTCACTTAGCTTGTGAAATTATTCTTCGTCTCAGCTACTTATAAATTGATGGTAGTGTGAGCTGAGTTGGTTTCATCCAGTAGGTCAAACCAATCTGTGCTGACAGAATAAAATCTCAAATGAAAATAACCAAAACTCCTCACACTACCATCAGTTTTAAAGGTCCCGGGGGGAGCGAAACTTCCATCTGAGAAGTCATTGGTTGAAGAGCCATTCAGTGCGTGACCATATGCTTTGGTTTCTGTGATTGCAGGGTGAGCGGCGTCATATCCTTTCTAAGCGGGAGCTAGTCATATTGTTGATCAGCCAGCCGCTCGTGGCCGAATGTCCAAGTATTCAAGTACTGACCGGAAGGTTGTGGGTTCAAAGGTCTTTGCGCACTGCTGATGATTCTAAGTAGGGATAAAACAGCTGTACAGTGCGGCTTCTCAGCATAGATCGGCTTCACTGACAGGACAAAATCTCAGTTGAAAATTACGAAACCTCCTCACAATTATATCAACTACTCCGATAAATGACAAATAAGTGCGATTTCTCAGTGTTGTGTCGCATAGGTTACTGGTCTTGGTGATACAGTTTTACGTCGAATATAGTGTAAAAAGTCGGATGATTAGTTTTGTTGTTCCAACCGGTCCCATAAAAATACCTGGCAATCATTTTTCCTGCTGTTTTTAGTGTCACACAGTGTCCGCACAGTGCCTTCTTCGTCTAGAATGCCCTCCATCGTCAACCTGCACTATGGTGGTCCTCAATACGACATCCCTTGAAACCACTTATTCACTTGTCAACGCAAGTGACAGCGAATTACCTTGCTTAATGTTCCGCGGATGTTAGTTGCCCAATGTATGCCCAGTATACTTGGCGCGGTCAAACATGCATCCTCAGAGCTAGGCAGGTGTTGACTATGTTGACAGCTGTTGTGTCAGTCTGAGGCTTCCGCTAACAACATTGGTTAGAAGGAGAGCTTCCAGACATTCGCTCAATCATACTTGTAGAAAACACCCACAGGACTAACCAGAATCTTCTTGGAGTATGGGAGGTTCGCTAAAATGAGCCGGATATTTCCGAGAATCAAAAGACTTAAAACGCCTTTTTCCAACAAGTCATGCCAGAGGGCCATTGAGTCTTAATAATTTATTAGTCACTCATCAAAATTATAGATTTTTATTGATTTGGTTATTGGTCTGTTCACCGAGCTTGGCAGTTGGATTGGAAACGTTTCATCACCGGTCAATGTGACACCGTCAGCGCGGTTGAGTGGGTGAATTCCTCCTCTTCTGCCTGTGCTTATATAATTTCTAAATAATATCTGATAGCTCTGAAGAGACTGGGTGGTCCGAGGCGGTCCTCGCGCAGTTTGATTGGTCACCTGGGAGTCTGAGTTGCGTTGTGGTCCCACTTCCTCGCATCTTGTTGGTTCGTTGGGCGCACTCCATAGACAGTTCTGTTCCTGTGTTGTGACTGAGCCGTTTTCTTCTTTGTGGTCTGAATTTGTTCACTTGATTGGTTGATTCAGTGGCCTTATATTTTTAGTAGCCTTTTTTCTTCGATCCTACTGGTCCATTGGTCTTCATTAATTTTCATGATTTCTTGTGTGGCTCAGAGTCCCTTGACTGTGTAGTTCTTTTGCTCGTAAGGGCTTGTAAACTGGGTTGATGTCGATGTGTTATTGATCGATTTTTGTGTGCGGTACCACGCCTCGGCAAACTCTCGCTCCCGTTTAGTTCTTGCGTGAGCCATTATTTGAAAATTATCCCAGTTGAACTGATGTCCTTCTCTGTCTCTGGATTGAAACAAGTGGCATTGGGTCATAGCTTCTGCTGGCAGGGTTGTGTTCGTGTATTCTGGTAGCAAGTTTTCTCTCAGTCTGGCCAAGATGCTGTTTGCCGCAGTCGTTACACTGAAGTTTGTAGACCACGTTGATTTATCGTAAACTTCAGCGAAGCGAGGCTTATTATCTGCTTTGGGACCTATAAGATGGGTTTGGCGGGATCGTTTAGGTCACAAGGTAATCAGAATTTTAAAACCGTTACCTTTCGGACTACCTTACCTTGTTAGCCGCTTAGCAGTTTTGGTGAACTTGGCCTTAGAGCGATGCTGAACCGCTGACCCATTGAGGTAACCTGACTAGCGGTGGCTAATCAAACAGTTATAACTGATTGGGTCCCCGTACTTTACAGTTTTGTTTTTGAATAATGTCATTTACCGGCATGACAAAAACAACTGAATTTGAACTGCCTAACCTATCAGATGACTTTGATTACGATTAAAATTTTGTTCTTCCGCTGTTTATTTCTGTTTGGACACTTCATTAACTTTGTCTTTATTTTTTGGCGTTGCTCCCTTGAAACCTCATGTGTTTTAACGATTTTTTTTCAATTTTTCATCCATCAGCATTGTTAAAACTTTCCTCTCACTTCATCCGCTCCCGGCCGATTGTCTGAACATCTGATCACGCACGCACAAGAGTAATTTCATTTCAGTATGCGCGTTTATACCAGTGCGTAGTACGTAGCATGGTTCTCCAGTTGATGTGACCTTTGTCAACTGATCGTCAGTAGTTTGACGAAAATGATCTTGAAGAAATGGGCGCATCACAGAATGTGCTAACCCGTTTTCTTAATTATTTGTGTGGATTCAAATACTGGCAGGCCGCAAGACTGTGGGATTTCAGCCAGCTTAGTTAATTGATTCACGAAACATGCAGTAATGTTCGTTAAAAGGTCTAAACGGCAGTTCAATAGAAATTAGAAATCGTAACTGGTCCTTGTGTAGTACAGGGTTCTCTGTCTAAAAAGAACGATAACATCTAGAGGGAACACACTATTCACAAGGTTGCTGAAAATCCTCCGACAGCCTAAGACCGGTCTAGTCCTTCTTGGGGCTCATCAAGTAAGCGCAAACCCCCAGCATCTGCCACCCTTATGTTCTATCTGGACGCAAATTGTACCAAGTTCACGAAATACACTCATTTGCGGACCAATCTGGTTTTCATGAGAGCCTCTGCTGGATTCCAGCCGAATCTCTCGTTTATGATGTCCTTCTTCAACTGAATGTGTTGCACGGCATAAGATACATAATACAGTACAGTTTACAACATTTGAATTAAAAACAACGTGACCGTCCAACAAAAACAAGGCAGTCTTAGAGTGACCCTTAGGTTTTTTGGGGCGCAGAGGACAGGCTTAAAACGGTTAATCGATATGGTCTCAAGACAGTTCAACCACTATGGATATCTGATTCGTGCTAAGACATGTAATGATAAACTAAGTTTACCTGTGTGTCTTGTGTAGATTACAGGCCTAGCGATTGACAATTCTACCCTGGATTCGATCAGTGTCAGCTTAGCGTCAGGTGACCTACGGTTTTTTTGAGCACGTGCTCGTCTGTTCGCGTTTCAAGCCTCCTGTCAGTTGTACCGAGATGCTTATCACCGCAACCGCAGGTGATTTGATAAGGGCAGTGATTTTTTGGATAAATCTAAAGCCGACTTTTTGACTGGTGGCAGTGGTATAGCCCGTGTATGTGTTTTCACATTGCAAGTCCGATGAAGCAATATGTTTAATGTCCGTCTGAGTAGGTTAAAGGCCTGAATTACACATGGACCCACAAAGTCCCATTTTCTGGTTGTTTGTTTCTGTCTTCGTCCGATATGACAGCATCCACTAACAACAGTTTTAACATCACAACTTCGACTATTACTGCAGTTTAGTGTGTCGTCCGCTTGTGTGTCTTCTCTGTCAGGTTACCTGTTCAAGACAAACGACGTCGCCTTTGAGCAACGGCTGCATGAACCGAATATAAGCAATTACTGTCCTTTCCTGATGACAGGCGAATACTCTACAGATCTGTCAAACGGAGTGTAATCAATCGGAATGCATCTAATCAAATGACATTCGGAGCCAACTGAGTGCTCACTGTTTCAGAGACGTATGGTAAGCCATAATTGGATTTATTGCCGGGTAACGTTTCGGTTTTGACACGAAAGTTTCGTCAAACCAAGTGAATAAGTTACCACTTTGGTGGAGTCTAAAGGCAGGCAGAGATTTCCTAAAAATAGCAGACTTCATCCGTGCTGATAGCTGGTCAGAAGTTCTTGTTTGTTGTTAGTGTAGAGGAGTAACATTTGCAACAGATGGATTGGGAGGGAATCCGTATTTTCGGGCCTTGTTCTCCGGTCTACAGCCCTCTTGAGTGTCGGCCAGTTGTAAGAAATCTCCATGACTGGTTTTCCGTCTGTCTTTAGACTTGGTCATCCTGGTAACTTATTTGCTTGGTCTGATGAAAATTTCATGTCCAAAACAAAACGTTGTCTAGCAATAAATTCACCGATTTTTTACTAAGCACCTCTTGAACACAGACTGCGTCTACTTTCGGAAAAATTTGGATATCAGATTCTGACGACACCCCTCGACAGGTGCGAAGCCCGTAAATGTAGCTCATCTGGTGAAATTAATGTTGTTGTTAGTGTGAGGAGATTTTTGGTAGTTTTCAACCGAGATTTCGTCCTGTACATGAAGCCAATCTTTGCAGTACGGATGTTTCATCCTTATTGGGAAGCATCATGAAATGCGCACTGCAGATGATCCCCAATAAGAATGAAACCGCCGTACAGTGTTTCTCGGATTTTCAACGTAGATTGGCTTCACCTACAGGAAATTAACTTTGCTTACAGAATAGTGGCATTCAAGAAGATAACGACTGATTATCTCCAAGTCGTGTTACCAGTCGTTGACGTACTAATTGTGAATCTTACCAGATGATTGATTGAACACTCGGTTTCTCAGAGCAAACGCTGTTTTTCACAAAATCTTCTCTAAAAATTGCTTTTTAATGGCAAGCTGAATCTCCCCATTACATATTTGGTTAAGTTATATTCATGCTTCTAAACGAAAGATGTGACTTGTTCTAACCGCTTGCTATCTGATTGAGTAAGTTGTTGCCTCTAAAAAGTGATCCACCCGAAGAGAGTCTGCTGTGGTGTTTCACATCAACCACAACTTACTGTGAAGTCCCACCCTCTGTCAACTGGTGTCCTCTCTTCGGAGGGTTACTTAGGTCTGGTCGCCTGCCTTCTTGGAGAACCTGATAAGTATCCAAGTGGGGCCTGGAAATTGACCCAACGTGATCGAGTCTGTAAAAGATCGATTAGGGAAGACAATTTCTTCTCCCGCTGGGATCATTAGTTAGGCACAACCGTTGTTCGGTCCATAATTTCATCTATCTCCTCTGCGATTTCATCGCAAAATCCAGTGAACCGGTGGTTCGGAACAATCTCGATCAAGTGACATGACATTATTGTTCAGTGCTTTGGTTTGTGGAGTACGCTACAAGTCGAAAAATCTAAGCTTGGCAAGCGTCACTCCTAAGAATGCGCTTTTATGAATGTCACTCTTGCAAGGCACTTGTGTTCAAGGTCAAGTTGGCGTGCCTACAGCATGTAAATATGATTGGCAGTCCCTTACTCCATGCGTCTATTCGCTCGTGTGATATAGTGAACCACGCTGCTCGAGGATTGGTCGAACCATTATGCGTGGGTGTGCATGATTTCACTCGGCACAGTACGCTGGCAATACTCGTTAGATAGATGAGCGCAGTGCACACTTACTCGGGGACTGAAGCCATACATGGTTCGATGATTGATCCCAGACGGAAAGTGGCACTTCATGTGGAGTCGACCAATCCTTTCGCCTCACACAGGTCTAGCAGATGTAGGAGGAAGTCGACTGTCACGCGCTGCTCCACCGGCTCAAGCTCGATACATACGTGATCCACACGGGGAAAGCAAATATTTTGCGCGCGTGGATATACAAGATGTTCCACGAGAGAGTTTGGAAGTCTATACGCAACAGAATCTGGTTATATTGTACGCCAAATTGGAAAACCGTGTCACTGCCGGTGGTAGACGAACACATGAGTGGCGCAGAGAGCTGCGGCTTCCATCCAATGTGAATTTATCTTCGCTTAGATGTACATTTGTAGAACCTGGTTTTGTGCATATTGAGGCTGATGTTCTGGAGGAAACAGCCCACCTCGGTCCTATCCCAAACTGGTCGCGTCCCAAATCTCCGGATGTTCATAAGTTTCCCGCTAACGATTGGAGTCGTCCCCAAACGCCCAATTTGGGAATCACACCGGTACCATACAGACCAGAGTGTAGAATTGACCATCGTCGTGTGACCTTTGCTGAACCCCAACGATGCAGAATCTCCACGATACCCTCTGCCAGTCGCTCATCCTGGAAACGTGTCCCGGTCACGGAGTGGTCTTACGGACACTCATCCCCAATTTCGTTTAACTCACCCCGAAATGTGAGAACTTTTCTATCCCCACAGCTTCATACATCACCGCTAGTCCCTCAAACACCACCCACATCCACAAGATCTCGCGATCCAACCTCACCAGCACGCATCCGCAATCTGTTGGGTCAAGGGGATGCAACAGCAACTTCTACAGGGCAAGCGCTCAAACGGTATAAATTGCGTGTTGAACTTGGCTATTCAGTGAGTCCACGAGACTTGACCATCAACAGCCATAACGGTCTATTGACTATACATGCAAAAAAGCTTGTCAAGGCTAATGCGTGGAAGCCCGGTGAAGACATGGTGTTTGAGCATTATAGTGAACACACCCTTCCATGTGATATCATCCTGACAGACTTGACTGCGAGGCTTCAGGACGGCGTAGTTTATGTGGAAGCACCATATAAACCTGTTACAGCAAACATATCTCTGCCTCGGTTAAACGCACTACATCGACAATCGATGATTATGAATAACTGGCACGGAATCTGAAAGAAATAATGCACCTTCAAGGATCCCCATTACTACGGGTATGCAAAAATAATTTTTCTGTCTGCGTTTTCTGATTTCTGGCTCAGCCATTTTCGGATGCGGTGGTTCCGGCAATTTCGAACCTGTCCGTAGCCAACTCCCCATCTTCCCCCCCCCGATTGTCCGCATTATTGTTGTACATAGTTGTTTCTATGTCCAGTGCTTTGATAAAGTAAACGTATTGCAAAATATTGAGAAGCAAAATCAACGAACTCTGGTTTCATAAATGTTCAGGGGTTGTGACCGAGATAGTCTAGGCTTAGATTCCTGCAACTCGTATGCCCAAAATTTGCAAGTAACCCTCAATGAAACGACAGTGCATTTCACGGCTTACTTACCTTCTCCACTGTAAATTTGTCCGTTTTTTCTCTCAACAGAAAGGATTTTTGATGCGCAATTTTGGACGAATTAATTAGATTGATTAGATAAGGAACTCAGGATTAACGTCAATATGTTCTCAACGAACTGAAGTAAGACCAAAAAAGACTCAAAAAGGCCCAACAAGTATCCATAAACACACCAAGGTACTGTTCGATGGGTCGGCGAGTCATCAAAGATGAATCCCGGTAATTTCATCTCTTGTTTAGTGTTGGGATAATAGTTGAGCTGATGAGTCGCCACTCCTCACATACACTCATTTGCACACGAATCTGGTTTCGACGAAATACTCAACCGAATCCTAGCTGAAACCATCGTTACTGGTATTCTTCAGCTGAATATGATGCACAAAGTTCGCCAAATTTTTGGTTGGCATCATATTCAAGATGTAACAGTGAATAAAACTACTCATAAGGTTGCTGAAAACTATGCAGTAGTCCACGACCGGTTTTGTTCATATTAGACGCAGTCCCCGAGTTTCCATCAACCTTATTTTCTACTTGGACCTAATTTCTATGTAACTCACCATATAGCCTCATTTGCAGACCCATTTCGTTTGAGTAGGTTCAAGTAGAACAAAATGCTGACGGCACCTCGAGTATTTAGTTAACCTGGTGAGCCCTAAGAAGGACGAAAGCGGTCGTGGGCTGTCGAAGAGCTTCCAGAACCTTATGAGTAGTTCCTTCAACGAACTTCTGCTCTTGCGACAGCAGCTCACAAATCTTAGTTTATAAAGAGCTGGTTTCCGTCACAACTCAGCCAAGAAGTAGTGAGACATAATACCAAACGAACCATACAAAAGTGCAAAGTCTATGACTCGAACCCCGAATGAGTGGCTGTCATAAAACCGGAAAACAGAGTTATTTTCGGTCCAAGTGTCATGACAGCATAAAGTAAAACAACAACAGAGTTTTGTCGAGGTTTCGACGCGGACTTGTACGAAATGATCGCTAAAACCCCTTGCAATAGGACAATATCTGGGTGCGGTGCCTTTTTCGAACTCCCATTTGTTTTTATGTCAGCTATTTTAAGGCACATCGTTGTTGACTAGGAATAGCCCCACTTCAAGTGAGCTTAATAAAGTGATGGTGGAAATATGGATGGTCTTATGACACGGTGTTTCGTTCACGAAGACTGTTTCTAAAAATGAACCAGTTCGAAAGCTCACATCAACGATTAAAACTTCCCGAATTTATGGGAAATCAGCTTGTTGCATCTGTATGAAATTTTACTGGTGTAAAACTTGTTTGTACCAAGACATCAAAGACGAAGATCGGAGTTTCACGAGCCGTAGTGCATGAATCTGTGGTAGACAGCATTGATCACTGAAATCCGGGAGTTCGGGCATCAGGATAGTAAAAGTTAGGGATTTCTATAACTATTTGTTCCGTATAGTTGCGGTAGAGCTCGCAGTGATTGGATTTTCCATATTCTAGAGAGCTCATGTGATGGGGGGCCATGCACAAACTATACTCTGGGAGTTTGTGCCCATAGAACTGTTTTTTGAAATTTCCTCCTCTTATACGCGCAGCTATCTAGCTTATCTTCCTTGCATTGAATTGATTTTTAGGGAGACGACATCCGGCATTTACAGTCAGTCACTCTAAAAAGATGTTATTAGGCATGCTGACTACCTAACAACTTTCTAACTGAACATTTACTCTTACGTCAACTGTCTACTTAGTGCCTGCTGTTTGCCACGGACTTGAAAGGATGCTCATATATGGTAAGTCTTTATAGCAAACGACTTAGGTAACCGCTTCCCCCTATAAATCAGGATGTGGTCAGCTCTGATCCACCACATTGCTGTGTGGACGTACCAGACTGCTCAAAAGGTTGCTAAAAACTCTTCGACAGCCGATGGCCTGTTTTGTCCTTCTTGAGGTTCATCAGGTAGGCGCAGTCCCCGAGTATCCGTCAAGCTTATGTTCTACTCGATCCCATATTGGACAGCTTTCGACCAGTTTAAATAAGAGACTCAAATGAACCCGGCTGAATCCTTCGTTTATGATGGTCCGGTCGTGGGCTGTCGACGAGTTTTCAGCAACCCTGGGAGCAGTGTGTTACGTTTAGACATAGTGTGATATCTCGAATGTCGTACCAAATAAAACATGAGGCTGTCTGATGCAGCGCATTCGGTTGAAGTGGACCATCAGAAATCAGAGATTCAGTTGACTCTCTTATCGAAACCGAATTAGTATGCAAATCAGAGTATTTGTTGATCCACCACATGTTTCGCCCTTGCCAAAATTCACCAGGTGCTTGTAGTAGGATCGGTATTGTGTCCCGTCGGTCAACACATCCCAATGTTCGCCGCATCGCAACGCGGCAACCAGCCACACTTGCGTGTATGGTGAGTATGAACCAAATTTAGTTTGGTTCATGAGAGTTACGACAGAGATATAACTAACACTTTGCCGCTCTCAACTAGCCAAGCAGCCAGACCAATTCTGACATTTGGGTTATCCCAAGAAAACCGTCTGATTGATATTCACCATGCGCGGAAGTGTGGTCATTGGTCACGTGATGCTGGCCCAATCACATTCTGTGGTATACGATAGATCTCTCAACTCCAGATTTCTTAACCATAACAATTACCGTAACCTCTACAGGTAGGGCGAAAAAATTCAGAGTAACAATTGACCGTTTTTCCTAAACTTTTCATGTTGAAATTTCCTGCTAGTTTTCCTCGAAATATCTTCACTCAAACCCCTAGGTGACCAGAGAAGACCTCGGAGAGGATTTTTAGTCGCATACTTTTAACACGACTTAATTGGAAATGTCGATATGTTCTTAAACGGACAGGTTTTAGAGATTGATGATGAGAAAATATTTATCGGATTTATGTGAACAGACATACGTGCTTACAGATGATGTCAATGTGAAAGGTTCCCCCTTTGTTCTACAAAGTTATTCAAATTCAATTACATCTTATGGCTTAAATCAGTTTCGTCGATCTGCTAATCAATGATCAATGACCAGCCTTATTTCTAACCTACGATTGGCAAATTGCTGGCCAAGAAACCACTATATATTCACAGACGTATATCTACTCGCGACTTTTCACCTTTGCGGGTCTCTTGAAATTATATCAAGCGATCCTAGGCTTAGTTTGATGAGTGGGGTGAGGTGGCTCAGTGGTTAGAGTGCGAATTTACTGACCAGAAGGTCCGTGGTTCGAACCCGACCTCTGCCTCTCGAATTCCCCTGTCTAGCCTTGGGCAACCTGGCAGTATCTTGGCCCTCGTGCTTCCTTCGGGTGGCACGGCAGCTAGGCACCGAAAGGTTGTTAAAGCTGAACGTTTTTTTAGTTTACAGATTTTCAGGGAGTGATTTTAACGTACTCTGTAGCCAGTCTTTAAGTGGCACAACTGCTCTTTTGTAGTCTCTGGTCGGGTGTTCTGAGGGTGGAAAATCCCTCACATGTGCGCAAACCATTGAGTTCCTCCGCAGGGTCCTAGCCGCCTGTTCGATTATTGGAACACTTAAAAGACGCTCCACATAGACATGTACATGGATGCATCGTTCACCTACACTTCAGTGCACAAATGACTCTCCGTATCACTTCCAGATTGTTGTTGGGTGTGCAGGTGACAAATCGGCCGGAAGAAAGAGATGAATCTCATTGGCATCCCTCTTTAACCAGATCCCTGGTGCTAGTTGGGTTGAAGAACGAGTGAATGAACGCAAGGAGTTGTATGACTCGACCAAGTGGCTAAAACAGTCTCGCTGGTCAGAGCCCGATGGGTATTAAATAAAACAAAATAAATCGATTGAGTGATGCGTCAGTGACCGACTGCTTTGGAGAAGATTGGCAGGGCACTCCGAGATAAACGGTGGCAGATTATTCCACTAGTGTTTCGCCCGCTTGCACATACTCTTATAGAGGTGCACGAATGTTCCGAATGTTGCCCCGGCGAATTCCCTCTCCCAACTAATCGGGTTGGCCAATTTGTCACACTATGCCCTAGTGCCTCGCATGTTCCAACATCTATTTGACCCTGCTCAGTCTAATACCACACCCGGGTGGTTTAGTTGACCATGCTGGATCATGTAGGTTCGCCTTGGGGGTTGACCCTTTCAGAGGAGGCATCGTTCCAGCGTGACTGGTTAATGTCACCTTGAGAGAACACGAACCGAAGAACGACATTCAGCTTTGTGTTTTCACTAAGAGTGATTTTGATTTCGTTTGTGGCAATCGACGTCTTGGTAGATCAATACAAATCAACCAATTCATAAAGAAACCTGATTCGGTACACTCTCACTATGTTTTGCTGCATTTGCATGCTCGCGCACATTGTCTGACGCAGAGGGTTGCGCTAAGCTTTATGTGAAAGACGGTAGACATGCTTAAGAGCCTTGGATGCATGTAGTGTGTCAAAAAGATCGACAGCACTCGCAGTTCCACTTGAGAACTTCACTCACATTGTTATTTATGTAAATGAGTACGGTTCCTGCAGTTGTACACCAATTAAGTCTTTTTGAGGAAATCCAGTGCTCCATTGTCTTGGTTCAAGCAGAGCACATCTGTAATTCAGTATAGATAGGTCCGAAGTTTGAGCTCGGTTGAAGTTTAGTCACTTTGTTGCAGACCATCAGTGGATTGAACTATCGTGAGCGCAGTAGCACGCACTCTCAGTAACCTGACGGAAATACAGCAATCATAGGATTTCTGAACTCTTCGACAGTCCAGGACCAGTTTAGTCCTTTCTGGGGCTAATCGGACAATTGCGGTCCCCGAGTTTCCGGCACCCTTACTTTCTGAGCGATCATCAGATTCTACACAACTGGTGTAGGATTCGGCTGGGATACGGTTGAGTCTCCCGTTAGCGACAACTTATTTCGCTAATGAGCATACCTTGCCAGCTACATACAATGCGTTGTTCGAATAGCACATACGATTGACGGCGTCTACCTGATGAATCTCAAAAAGGAAGAGAGCGGTATTTGGGTGTCGAAGAGTTTTCAGCAACCTTATGAGTAGCTCGTTCAATTAAAAAAGTATGTACACTGATATTTCGAATATCCTGCCAATTAAAACATGAGATGGCCTTTAGGCACCAGTTGAAGAATGCTACAAATGAGAGCTTTATCTAGGAGAGAGTTGAGTCACCCGCTGAGTTACCAGTTTGGTCTGTGCCAACTCTCAGTACTCACCTGTCGAAAACTCTGCTGTTTGCTACGTTCCCTGTGCATAAGCTCGCCCCATAAAACACCGTACGTGAGTACCCGCAGAACCAAATAAATGCACTCTTCCAAACCGGAAATCTCCTCTGAATAGAAGTAAGTAATCTTGAACATTCATGACCATCAATCAGCCTATACAAGAGTAGTCGAGGTGCCGATATTGGGTTTGAACCCTGGACATTCCGGTCATGAAGTTGGCGCCTTAACCATTGAAATATTCTGGTGAGTGAACAGAGAATCCAAACGACAGAACGTCTGCTGAGGAGCCGGATAACAGAGTAGAGGAGGCCGTCAATGATAGCTTGACAGAAATGTAGTTTGGAGTTTGGGGTAACTTACGGCTGGTCGATAAAACTAGGTCATTCCAAGACAAAGCTCTCACGTCCCTGAGATTGTGGATCATCCAGCCAACAAGTAGTTATGGTGTATGTGGACCACATTAACTTTGTCTAGAGAAATACCGTATCTACAGGCCAGAAACAGTTTTTGATTTGCACCAGAAGCTACAAGTCAGTCGACATTGATTTTTCGCACCTTTGCAGTTCCAGTACGATGGTATAGCAAACTCGGGGGTGGGAGTCGTGGACCTAAGTTCCTCAAAACAAGGAGCGACCAATGAAATCACTTTTAGAACGTGACCATTACCCTCCACAACCATCTTTCGGTTTCCGTTAGGGGTGTTTCTTCTTGTAGAGGGGTTTTACTAATGGAAGTGGGGATCGGAGGAAATCGTACGATCTTATACGATTTTCCAACTTTAGGGTTCTCTTTGGGAAAGACTCAGTAACAACCCCGAAAATGTACATAATCCGGTTGAACGTTGCACACTGGAAAACTAACATGACCTCTAGCGAAATACACTCATTTGCAAACAAATTTGGTTTTGCGAGAGACTCACCTGGAACCCAACTGAATCTCTCGTTTGTGATGTTTCGAAGAATTTTCACCAACCTTATGAGTAGTGCATTACGAATAACATGACCTCTGTTTATGTGGCAGTTGCGATTTGTGTTTGACCCAGGCACGTGCCAATGAAGTTGAATTTTTCCATTCATCCGACGTGCACAGTTTACTACCTTAACCACCCTGTTAAATCCTTACATTTAAAGACCGGTCTCTCGAGATGACAGATTTTTAATCCCTAAATTGTTTTCTAGTGAAATAGATAGAACCTTCGCGTAAAGACTACCTCGAAAGCTGCGATCGTCTGGTCGTTCGGTAGGCACGTTTCTTCTGGCGAAAGGACGGCATAAGCTAAATACTTGCAAATAAACTGTGCTCACTAGGTTAGTAGGTGTCTCATGTGCTTGAACCATTTTTATTCCTTGTCTTCAACTTCGAAATGATCAATACGTGCATGCTGCCCATTCGGGAGTGAACTCGAACACTGTTGCCATACTTATTCGCTATCGATTATCCGATGATGGCAAATCGTTCAGATGGGAAATCACGGTGCAACTTTTACTGCTTTGTGCAAGACAGTGAGGCAGTTTATACGGGATTGCCCGGTTCAAGTCTTTAAATTACTTCGAAATTGTTATCTACGATATCATTGTCATACGTTTCGCTAGGACTACTGGACTGCAACCTCCGCACAGTAGATCGGCCTGATGGGGGCTGGAGAGACCGAGAGTTCAGTTGTGCGTAACGAGAAACGACACAGTTGTGTAAAACAAAGGCACACAGCAGGGATGTCAAGCAGTTCAACTGGAAACCCACTAGCTGTCGCTCAGAGTCATACACTGGCGAAACAAGAAACTGTTTGAAGAACTGAGTTCTCTAGCGTTCGGCTACGAACGGTTGAGGCAACTGCGACCCAGTGAGTCCACATCCCTGCTGTGTGCCCGGTAATTAGTACTTGAAAAATTTAGGTCTGTCATAGCGGTCAATGCGTAACCCTTACGATTAATCAGCTATCCAAACAGCGTGACTTTGCTTGTTTTCTTAAAAAAGGAATGAGTCGTCACTCATTAGCTATGGTGGCTTAGCAACAGAGTTGCTTTGCTTTCGCCTGACATTGTTTTGAGTACTACGTTTAAGGGTGATATATTAGAACAGAGTATGACTTGTAACCGGAAAGTGTTTGAATGTATTATCTCGGAAATTCCGCTACTTACAACCGATGTAATACTTGGTAATTCAGGCTGGATAAATTAAATACTTCGCTGTTGCTCAGCAACCAATCTCGGTTTCATGCGAATTTGGTTTAGACAAGGGACTTAACCGAGTCCACTTGAATCTCTCGTTTTATGATGGTCCGCTTCACCTGAATATACTGCACCAGGCCACCTCATGTTTCAGTTGGTAGGATATTCGGGATATCGCAATACGTTGTTATCTCGACGTAACACACTACTCATAAGGTTGCTGAAAACGCCCTGACAGTGGATTGTAGAAGAGGTTTTAGCAGCCTTATGAGTAGTGCGCTACGTCTACTTTGTGGTACTTTGCCTTGCGCGTGACGCTCGAATTTGGGGAACCCATTTGTCCGACAAACTGCTATAGCACGCAGTTGTCTGTTTAGCAGAAAGGAACAGAATGGATGTCACCAAGTTGAATCCACTGGATCTACAATAGATTTTTTTTCAAAAATTACTGAATGAGGTATGATTGTATGAGCTTTATTGTTCAAAGATTTCTATTGCAGTAGCTTTCAGAAAAGTGCTCTCTGCAAGCCTGTCAAATTCATTCACGAGTCGTTTTTGTGGACAAACGTTAGCATGGATATGGGGATTAGAAGCAAGGTAGTGTCCACTCAGTTGCGACAAAAAAACTGCTAAATTAAACACAAGATAAATCCAGACAAGCAGTCGTTTCGTAAGAATAACTGTTCCCCCACCTCAGAAGAGGACCGAATTTTGTGATGGAATGACAGATTTGAGAGGTGTAGGATTTGTGGACCCTTCTTTCAAAGCAACTAGGCTTTTTGAATACCTTTCGGGCCACCTGACTGGTTTAATACCCCCCGCCGGTGCAATTTACTCGACCAAACAAACGACCGATAAGCCAAGCAAAAAAGTGAACTAGCATCATGTCGTGTTAAGACATAACCATCTTCTGTGTGTTCTATCGCATGTGGTGAAACTCGCCACAAAAAGACAATCAACGTTTTCCGTACAGTCAGCAATTGAGCCTGTTACTGTGTTCGTTTCCAGATTTCGCTCAGGATTGCTGCATTCCAAATGCACATTTTACCGAAACTGGAGAAAACTTTTCTCAGACTACACTCATTTGCACAATAATTTGTTTTCAAAGGGGAAGACTCAACTGGATTCCAACTGAATCTCCCGTTTATTATATTTGTAGTGATACGAATAGATTCGGTAATATTCGATAGAGATTTCATCCTGTCAGTGAAGCCAGTCTATGCTGAAAAGCCGACGAGCACTGTACAACTCTTTCGTGCTTGTTGGGAATCATCAGAAGTGCGCCTCACATGAAACCCGGAGTTTCGAACCCGCAATCTTCCTACCAGTGGTTGAACACACTTGCCCGTTTGGTCACGGGTGGCTGATCAGCATTGTGATTAGCTCTCGCTTAGACAGAACATAGCGCCACTCACAGTTCAATAACGGAAACCACTTCACGTGATCACGTACTGACTGGCTCATCGAGTGACGACTTCTCAGACGGAGGTTGCACACATCCCATGAAATTTCGCTTCCTCTGAGCTTCTTATTGTTTCATAGCTTATTGTTTATGATATTCTTCAACTGTATGTGCTGCACAGAGGTCGCCTCATGTTTCATTTGGCACAATATTCGAGATATCGCAGTATATTTTCTTAACCAATTACTCTACTCGTAAGTCTTCAGGGACCTATTTACAGCTGCCCTTTGGGTATTGGAATAATTGCAGCATACTTGCAACTTACTTATTTATGGACGTTTGATTCCAACGGATCAGCTGTGCAGTCTGTTCTGTAAAACATGGGTACTGATGGGGGACCCACCAATTTATGGTGGCAAATTTATGCGCATTTGGATGAAGCTTTGGAATGCCGCGAGCACCGATTGAACAACCCACTGTCTCCTTCGAAGCATGGATAGTTTTGCGGGTTTCGTCGCAGTGAACAGAACCTCAAAGTTAAGCAATGCGCGGAGGAAAGCGGTCTTCTTTCTGACCTTTCAGAACGGTTATACTTAAGAAATCAATCGAATTCGTTAAACTGTTGCACGAAAAGTCTCATTCGCTGGCAACCACATCCTGTATGGTAATCGTTCTACGGATTTCGTTCATAGCATTTTCCATAATTTGCTTCACTGTGGCCTTTACGGTAATTCTAACATCAGCATTACCGTAAGCACGTGTCCCCATTTAAAGCTCACTCTTGACGGCAAAGTTTGTGTATTGCAAACTGAAATTATTCACATGATCTCGCCGTATGCTATTGACTAAAAATGGCCAGCTATCAAGAACCTTCAGGAGCAACGCAATTCAGTCCTGATGGAAGTTCATCTTTGACCTAGAAACAAGTACCAGTTAGAAGACATTTAATTTGATCGCGACTACTTTGTTTATTTTCTCGAAGGGCATATTTTTTACCGGCTACTGTGGCAAGTAGCTACCATATTTAGAAACGTGGGGAGGGACAACGCATATCATGTGACACAAATCATTTACCACCGGCTTCTCTCCATTCTGCCCATAATCTGCCTACAATCTTAAGCACGAAGCCAGCGCTTCGTGTCGTCTATCGATATGCAGTCAGTAACCATATGTCACGGGTCATCTGACTAATGAACTTACGTATATTATACCTCCAAGACATCCATTCGATGATAATCTGACGACTTAGCTGGCCAACAGACAAGACCATCCTATTTGATACAGCAGGTTTCGAAAGTCTTGTTTGAATCGACCCGCACAGGAAACACTTCATGCAATCGCGCATCATACTGTTGAAGCCACGTTCGTAAGCCAATATACCTGGACATATCATCCATGCCGGGGGTGGTAAAGGCCTTCTGGCATTCTTTTTAACTGAAACCCGGAGATCCAAATAAAATTATCCGAGTTTTTTGCTGTTTCAGGAGGAGTCAATAGGACTTTGAAAATGCCTGGTCTTGAAAAACGTAGGCCGATGACGATGAAAATTGCTTGCACCTAAGGTGATGGACGACATTTCCCGACTTATTGAACCCGTGGTTACTTTACAGTAGGATACACCTCTCTAACAGCATTCGATTTGCGTGACTGATGCCAAAGTGGTCAAAATGGGACAACAGAAAATCTCTACAGCTCGTAGACATTCAAAGTCACTTCCTCCACTTCTTAAGAGGATTGATCATGTCCGCCGAAAGATAAACCAGAATAACGACAAACAAATTTAAAACGCTACCGTATTTTATAGCAATTTGGGATGGAACGGTTGCTGCTGTAACCAGAGAAAAGGATTTTGTGCTTGTTATGAGATCGTCGGCTTAAATATGAAGTTAACCTAAAATAATAAACTGCAATCTTATATATTTTCAGCTGTCACCTAAGAGAAAGGGGGCAAGGTAAACTGAATAGCAACGATCATAGTAATCGCATTTCGTGTTGTAACTGGACCCCCGAGATGATGACCAATCATGCAGACAAGGCTCCTAGAAAAAGTGGATTCATCCGTGTTGGTAGTGGCTGACGCATAGTAAAAATGTCCACCTGAAACGACAAATACATAAACATGATTCTCAACAGGACAGAGGACACAAAGAAGTCTGAGGACATCTTAACTGGGTGATTCACACTGGGGTTTACGGACAAGTTTATCAACCGGGTTTGCCCGCCGTCCAATATGCTGTCTTCCCTGCGCCGTGTACGGTAAGCCACTCCGCCTATCTAGACAGGTCAAAACAAAGGCAATCGGCCCTGTCCCGTTTGCACCAATAACAGTCAGTAGTTTGGAACATTCTGGTTATCTTGCATCCACTTCGGACGAAAAGTGAGTTGTTAACTCTAACGCTGCTAACATTGAGTACCTTTCATAGTTAGATGGTATGACCAAACCGGTGCGTCGTATGAACACCAGAAGAACCTGGACAAGCCGTTTGGCAATAGATAGACGTGGACTCCACAGTAGGGTTCTTTTACAGTGCGCGATATTTTGAGCAACCACACTTCTATTTGGACAACCAGTTTTTTCCGAAATGCTTGAAGAGCTAATTAGCGTGTCAGTTGAAGATCACTGCTGCTAAGATGATAGTCCCAAGTTTGCCCACCGGTAAGGAAGGCAATTGCGTACTTTGACAAGGTTCCAGATGAGATGCAAAGCAAGAATAATTCCTAACAGTGGAATACTCAGTAACCAGAAAAATTGCACGCGTTCCGGAGACCCCATTTACTGCTTGGATCAACATGGTCGGAACTGACAACAGACATCGCTCGCATGACCCGTACCAAGCGTGAACATAACGGATAATTCTAATGAGGTTGCTGAAATTTTTTTTCGACGGCCCATAACCAGTTCTGCCCTTCTTGGGGCTCATTAGGAAGGCGCAGTACCGAGTTTCAGTCAACATTATATTCTAATTAAACCAAATTAGACTGATTGCAACAATTAATCTCATTTGCACACGGATTTGGTTTTGAAAAGAAACTCAGCTGAATCCAGCTGAAACTCTCGTTTAAGGTGATCTGTTTTACCTGAATGTGCTGTACAAAGGCCGCCCCTCATTTTACACTTGGTACGATTTTTGAGATATCGCAGTATATTTTCATAAAGGAAACTACCCAAAAGGTTGCTGACAGCCCACGACTGGTTTTTCTCTTCTTGAAGCTTATCAGGTAGGCGCAGTCCCCGAGTGCTCGTGAACGCCATGTTCTGCTTGAATCCAAATTGGACAGATTTTAACGAGTTTTGACGGCAGACTCAACTGAATCCAGGTGAATCTGTCGTTAATGATGTTCCGCTTCAGATGAAATCTGTCCAATTTGGGTTCAAGTAGAACATAAGGTCGACGGAAACTCGGGGACTGCGCCTATCTGATGAGCCCCAAGAAGGGTGAAATCGGTCGTGGGCTGTCAAAGAGTTTTCAGCAACCTTACAAGTAGTTTGTAATGTCTAAACAGCAACGCATTGTGAAACCTCGAATATCGTACCGACGGAAACATGAGACCGCCTGGTGCAGGACATCCAGTTAAAGCGAACCATAGTACACAATAGATTCAGCTAGATTCAACTAGGTCTCTTGTGAAAATCAAATTCGTGTGCAACTGAGAGTAGGGCTGTCTGAGTTCCACACACGATCGCTTCATCCAGTTGGTTATATCCAGTTAAGGTCGTCCCCCTAGGTTCCTCGGAGTGGTGACCAATTATGGGAATTGACATGAATTCGCAACAACTGTTTGTAGAGAATACTGTACTGACTGGATTCGTAAACACTACTAAAGGTGGCTGGTTTTGTTTGACTCGTCTGTTTAGTTCCATCCGAATCACCACTCATGGGATTGAACAGTGAATTTGCGAAAAAATTCAAATCCTGGGTGAGTCGGAGAAAATATTTAGCCTGGTAATAGTATGCATATATAACTACAGATTTCTCTTAAGTGTAGGCATTGCTTAGTCAGGGCTTAGGGGCCACAAATTGGGTTTAAACAATGGATTTTTTCGTTTTAAATCATACTACTCGGGTAATCACTGATGAAATCCGTTCGAAGCCGAACAAATTTATCAGATTCTGACATTTAGCAGTGTTTGAATTTTCCGCGGAGCTTTTGAACTGAAGGGCTTCAGTGCATTAAGTCTAAGAAACCAGATGTCAGCGACAATGAGGTGTTTTTTTACTCTATCCAAGGTTTTAACGATGGAATACAGGACCAATGTGTCACTTTCTAAATTGTTTGCTGGATGAAAAGACTATTTTTTCTATGTGAACCGAAACTCACCAAAACAAAAAGCCAGAAGGGTAAGCGACAAAATTGTTTGCGATCGATATGAAGACATTTTACACCTAATAAGTTTGTCTGTCTATATGCCGATTGCATGTGCAGTGGATGACGCAGAGAGAAAAAACCTGGAGCATGAGTGGTGGTCATCCTTAGGGGTCCTTTCGTCTGCCTCATGGCTTCATACAAACCTTCAGCGTCAGTTTGAATTGGTAGTATGTAGAACTGAAATATGTAACCTCCGTCGCACTTGCGCAAACTTTGAAATTCAACCAATCGGATAAAATGAAAAATGCTCTTCCCACAGGCAACACTCAGCAATGTTCAAACCACAGGGAGCCTCATTCACAAAGATGTTTAGACCTATCACCACTAAGGTGTAATCATACGCTGCTTAAAACAAAATTGCCGGGTATTCATGTCCTTTGAAAGGATCCAGCGCAAACTGCATGCCATGCAGCTCCATAGTTCATGTGTAACTGCAAAGCCCCATTCAGATATTCGGGGGAGGGGGCACCGCTGTTGTGTCAGCTTATCTTCAGACAGCATACCAAACCAAACAGTACTCAATCAAACTTCATCAAGATGCTCCACTCAGAACTTTCTTTAACCTCTTATAGTACTGCGTGACTGAAGTTATCAAGTGGAATCGAGGGTCTCGCCGGCTTTTTATGCATTACATGCTTCTAGGTTTTAAGCTACGTCTATCGTCTTGCATATGGATTTTAGCTCAGCAGCTTGTCTACAGTCATTGAATGCCTAAAATCGATGTGTGGTACTGAAGACCCCTCCCTCAAAAAGATAACATTTAAAGAATATTGTGCGCAATTTCACCTTGTAGCGAACAAACGAAAAACAGAATGGAATCAAGTGCTCTTATCCATTAACGAGAAGACTTCCGAGAAAAGCGATTTCTCTCCGGTTTTATCGTTGAAAGCCGGTCACTGCCGAATCTCTAGATCCATTTTTGTTTCATTAAAAGTCCATCTGGTGAGGAGGATTTAAATTTGACATTTGAAATGTGAGGGAGTAGCGTCAACAGTAGTACTTTAGTAGCGCATGCTGGACGCGCCTAAATTATCACGCCTGAACAGGCGAATGTGTTCACACTTGAGCAATGTGACTCGTTTGCCCGACCCCTCGAACGACGATCCAGTACCTGTCCTGGCTGTGTCGATCAATTGATTTACCCGGCACAACTTCCTAGTCAGGCGGCGCAACAATCACGAGTGCTCCCCTCCTTTAATATAGGACTCACCAGAATAAGTGCTTCAGAGGAGGATTGTTTAGACAAGGGTGGAGTGAACGTGAGGTCTATAAGTCCCGCAACTACCCACAAATAAAGGTTCATTTTCAAAAATAAGGTGGGCAGTAAATGCGGCCATCACAGGTGGATCAGTTTGGCTACTGACGCATCACGACTCGTAACATCTTACGATGACCCATCGGTAGCAAGCGGGATTTCGGTCTGACAGAGGCTCTATTGATCGGTTTGTTCTTAACATATCTGCCCACCGTGGAATGTCACACAAGTTTGCGGATCTGATAAATTCTTCATATTTCCAGATTTGTGGGGCTGCGAGTATCTATGGTGGGTGTTTGGGTGGTGCGCGTTGTTACCCGGGCAATGAGCATCGCCCAAACTCGTACCATACTCATGTGGCGGTGCACTGAAATAATCTGGTTTGAGTTGCCGGGTTTGTTTTGATAGTTTTGTCAAGCATGTATACTGTGGTACTATATTGTCCTAAACTCTGTGTTGCCATACTATATATATATATATATATATATAACTGAATCGCCACAACACTGGATATCCCAAAATGTTAACTTTACAAAGGTGCTAGAAGCGACTCTGTAATTATCGTTGTACAGATCAAAACAGGGTGTTTCTTGGGGGTGATGCGGGCCACCAGACCACATTTTGTATACACGGTGTACCTCAAATGTATTCATTTAGCTTGACGATTATGAATGCAAGTTGGTGGCTTTAGAACTGCCCTCTCTTGTTTCATTCCATCAGATGTACATGGAGTCCATGGCGTTCAGTTGTCTAATGTCTCAGAGCATTACTTCTTGTGCGCGAGGGTCCAGCATTAGAAAAACAAAAGTCAGCTAACCATGCGATGTCCCGATTACGTATTCCACAGATTGAACATGTAGCTCAAATCCTGCGGAGTAGCGCATCGTGTTGTGCACTTGCGAAGGTTTTCAGCCTTTGGAACTACTTCTTTTCTTGACAGAATCGCCACTGGGACATTTTCATACTACGACATTCCCGGATGACTGAAACAAATCCTTGGACAGTTCGCTGTGACCTTCAGGGATTCTGAACGGAGCAAAGTACAGAATCAGGCTAGAGATCAAGAGGATGGCATTTTATTTAATGAGGCCCAGCTCGTGACGGCGGAAACACCGACCAGTCATATCACATTAAGGTATACCATGCTGATACCTGGGTACAGTGAACCAAACGCATTGTTCAGAGTGGAGAGGACGAAACATGCATGTTTTGACCTTAATCATGACCACAACAACCAAAACGCTCTCTTTGTTTCGCGGAAAATCTCCACCAACGGAATCCCAGACCGTGGTAAAGATGAGCCAGCCAATCAAATGGCCAGTAGGAATTTGATTCAAACCACCCGCTCAGGGAAGCCAGTGGGGTAAACACTAATCAATGAAAGTAGTGAATTTCTACTCACATTTGACTTTGCTACACAGAAAACTACAATCTGAAATGATAATTTTCTCTCCATGGTTGTTGAACATTAAATCACACGCAGTGTAGCTCAGTTTAACGGTCCGGATGATCAACCTAAAGACCAGCACTTCCGGTTCTTTGAGAGAGGGTAACGGGAGGCTTTCACTGCAAAAAATAAAACAGAAAACAACTGACCGGCCAGACTTGCTGTCAAAACACCAAACATTGCGGCAGTTTCCAAAAGAGCGTCTCAGTCTCATGTTTTGTGAGAACTGTTCGAGTTTATTAGACATCCACACCATAGCTTTAGAAGAGGACGTGAGTGAATGCTTGGTTCTTTCTTAGCTCCGGAAGCAATGCAGTTTTTTCAGAAGGGTGTCATCTATTATAAGGAATGCATTTGCTACATTGGGTCTGGTTTTAGTGCTACCGTGGGTTGTCATGAAGCCCGTAGGAAACAAGAACTAGTTAACAGTTGAAGTGACTTGATCCATTTTCCACTTTTATTGATAGTCGATTTCTAGGGCTAAAAAACACATACTTCCTGTCAGTCAACGGTTAAACAGGTTGAAAATTAGTGCAAATTCTCTTTTGCTCTTCGCTCGACGGTGCACTTTTTGAAAAAATTGCATCAAGCTGAGAGTTGACAGGTAAACCTTGTTTTTTTCTGATTACACTACGGGACAACTTCTCCGTGAATTGGGATTTTGAAAGTTATCAAGGTAAATGTTGTTCACATTTCCAAACTGTCATCAGAATTGGTAGTTTACTCGGAAGAAGATTAGATATCAGTCGTTCAGCTATGGCATCATACAGGTTCCTAATTGCCGTGAACTTAAAGGAATCACGCAGGCTGAGATAGGGCCAGGTCACCAATCCTAGAGTGAGGTAATTGAAAAGCCAGGGGTGGGTTCGAACCATGAACCTTCTGTTCAGTGGTTGCTCCCCCCAACCACTAAGCTGTTTTGAACAATAACTGTAGCCATTGGGTCAGCGTCGTGTAAATGTAACACATACCGTCCTTGGGGTAGCCTTCATTCCACATAGGTGAAGCCTTAAACGGGTTAACACATTTGTTGCGGACGTCTCAAAGGAACAATCGCACTTAGAGTTACTCTAAAAGATTTGATAGCATTAAAATTGCTTTTTTTTCCTGATAGACAAAATGTATGTGCGTTCACCAGCACCGAAGCGCTAAATTCGTCAACATTCAGAGTAGTAAAGTTAGAAAGAGCCAAGTAAACGAAGATGCGTGTCTCCTGCGATGGAAAATGAGATCACACTGGTTCAAGCATACTTTTCACGATTTTGATTTTTGAACATAACCGCACACAGCAAAGGATACTCATTTTCCAAAATTCAACCTCTAGAGGTACAATCTCAGAGGACCCAAGGAGTCTGGATGTACGACTGAGTATTGGTTGATCGAGAACGAGTTTTCATGCACAGGTCATACAAATTCAGCCAGGAACAAGCTGGAATTGAAAGAGCCTCAAAGTTACTTTTAAAATGAGTCACCGTCACTTGTAACGCTAGTTCGATTCCTGTGTATCCTATGAGGTTACATTACAGCTTGCACCAGCCATTAGCTTAGAGTTGCCATGTTACTTGCTCTGTTCAGAATACATTAAAGTATGTCAGACAACCCAAACAAACAGGATAGAATCTAGGGCCTAGAGACTAGAGCTCATCTCATATTAAAGCCCCGACGTGACTATGTTCTTTATTCCCACATTACTGATGAGAAACTGGATGAGATTCAGTTGCCACACTAACCTAATTTGTAAGTGGGTGTATTTCGTTAATGGCGGGAAATTTAGTGTTCAACTAGAACATAAGGTTGACGGAACCTCGGCGACTGCGCTTATCTGAAGAGCTCCAAGAAAGACGAAACCGGTCGTGGGCTGTCGAAGAGTTTCCAGTAACCCTGTGAGCAGTGTTCCGTCGCGAAAAGGGGTTTGTGGTTGCACTTCGCGCTAGTGGCGAGGAAGTCAGAGAGACGTTTTTATTCCAGAAGGAAAAATCCGTTGTGCTGGTTCTGATTCGGCATGGATTTTTGACACTTCATATTTAGTTGCGTGTTACCTGTAAACGATGGACCGTAGTAGTGATTTCCGATCCTCTAAAACTCAGGCACGGACAGACTCGTGTGAATCTGTTGGTCAGCAAGTTGGAAATCGGAGCTCCGGGCAAGGCATTTCATTTTGATAATGCCATACCTCGTATTCTGTCAGCATTCAAGTGAGGATGATTTCACAGATATTCAGATGGGTGGACAGGTTTAGAATGGACTCTGACTGGCATAAAAACTGAAATATCCGGTCTATTGCCAGTAATATGTTAACTGCAGATCAGGTGGCAGGTGGTCTTTTCGCCGAGCTAGGCAACTCGCTTGCAAGCGTCTGGTTACCATGCGAGGAGATATCGTTAGTGTGCGATTGTGTAATATGGTAATAATATGATTATTTTGCTGATTTTGTGTTCCCTGAGCAGTATTTTAACACAAGTGTTAAGCTACCATCAAGCTGATAATAAATGACTGCCATGACCTTCTAAAAGAATTTGTCCTTTTTAGTTCCGGTGTATTTCCACCTAGTTATGAGACACACGAAAAACCGGTGCTTCTAATTAGGCATCAAGCAATATGATGTCAGAAATCAGGTGAGACACTAAGTTTTTCTCCCTCAAACTTGTCCCCTCCCTTTGAAGACCTTGGAAGCTGAATTTGGGCACGCGCATATTCCTGAGACTGAAATTGTGGAAAGATGCTTGAGAGAAAAAAAGATTTACTGTTCTATTTGGTCCCCGCGTGTATTTTCTCAGAGAGAACAGATGCGAATTTCCTATGAAAGCGTAGACGAACTGGGATAAAAAAAGAAACTGTGCACCTTGAACAGCATCAGTTGGTTAAGGGAGGATGTGCAATTTCCAGGTGTTTTTCTCGCTGATCCAGTGAACCGGAGGACTAGAGGTTTTTTTTTTCAAAACCGTCTGCGTAACTGAATCATCTCGCATGCCTCTAGAGTGGAAGGTGGTCTGTCGGGAGCCTGAACCAACTTAACGGTACAGGCAATCAACACCCGAAACGACAAACGGATGAACCGATTGGTAAGTGAAGGTAAAATCGTGACCGATTCGTAGGTGTTTATATCCGACCTGATCGACAGGAGTGGGCAAACTTGCAGACATTCTTCAGTCAGTAGAGTAGAGGACACACGCACATTTCCATTCCAGTGCTGAGACTACCATGAACGGGTGGCATTTCGAAGGCGGTGAGATTTTAAACCCCATGTCGGTGAATGCCTTTTACCAAGTGTATATAGGCTTCAAGGGCATAGTGGTTGGTCAACAGTTTTATTGTTACTAAGCCAACAGAAACATCTTGCATCCTCGTAGTCGATGGATTCCAAACAAATTTGGATGGTACACTGAGTGGTGTAGGCCTATGCACCCTTACAATCTCTTCTGCTTTCAAATCAGGAGTGACTGACTTGGAGGCTTCGACCTCTTACTGTATACATTACAAAATATACCAGTGAGTCTCCTGAAAATTTATTCTGTTTCTGAGGAAAGGGGCCAGTTGTCTGAACATGAATTTCGTAATCTGATTTGAAAATTGATTTTTCATTTGCGCTTTTCTTGCTGACGCTCTGATAACTTTCCTACAATTACCTAATATAGTCCGTAGAATTGCAGTCGCGATGCCCAGACAAGCTCTCCTAATGGGCGTCAAGCCCGTGAAATACACTCATTTGCCAGCGAATTTGGTTTTACCTGGAGACTCTGCTGAATCCCATTTAAACCTCTCGTAAGGGTACTGCGCCTACCTGTTCTAACGTGAGACCGCCTGTCGGTTACGCCCGAATTGGGCCTGCCAGACTACGTGATAAGAAGACAGAAGACCAAAAGACTGACTGATTGGCGAAATACGGTCACTTGCATGTTCGTTCTCTTCCAGGCGATGGCGACGTTCCTGACTTGACCATTTTTACACCCGCGCCGCTGGTCGCATGTTGCCAAGCCGTGTTTGGTGTACTCACCCAGGCACCTGCTATCCGGATCGTGTGGTAACCGATGGTGACCTTTGTGACGCGTCGTTCTCTGCAAGTGTACTTTCCGGTCTGGATGTGTCCTAACACCACCTGAGGGGCGAGGAGGGCGAGACTGCTCACTGGCTGCCTAAGAGGTCTGAGCAAACTTGCGAGTTAGTTGTGTGTTGAAATATTGGTAGCTCGGGTGAGTTTCTTAGTTGTTGATCAGGTGGCTGTTGATCTATTCGCCAAGCTTGGCAACTGACTTGCAAATGTTTCGTCACCATACGGGTGTGGTCTGATGATGTTTCCTGGTACGGTGATGAAACGTTTGCAAGTCAGTTGCCAAGCTCAGAGAGCAGATCAACGGCCACCTGCTCAACAATCATTTGTGAGTAGTGTTTCTTCACGAAAATACGATTAACCTGTCTCCACTCTAAAAAACAGGTGGATCAGCCACTTTTCCTATAACTTCCTGCCACTTCCTATCAACTAAGCGATAAACATTTGCAACGGTCTGACAAGAAAAACTGATCTTTTGCGCTCAGAATGAACGGAAGAACTTTCAGGACTTCAGAAACGTAGGAAAATAAAAAAAAACCTGTTTGAATGAAATCACGTTTCATGGGATTTTTAGATGCCGGATGTGAATTGCATGAAGATCCATCGCCGACGGCATTAGCGAAATATGCTCTTTTGTAAACTACATTGATGGTAACGAGGGGCTCAACTAGATCTCGTGTTTGTAGTATTCCTGAGCTAAATGTGTTACACAAAGGCCACCGTATGTTTCAATTGTTTGAGATATCACGTCTTGGGAGAACATAGTACTCGTGAAGTTACTTAAATCCCTTGAACAGCGTACAAACGATTTCGCTCTACTTAAGGCCCATCAGGTAGGCTTAGTCCCCAAATTTGCCTAAACCTCGTGCTCTTATTAAACAACAAGTAGTATGCAACGGGAGAACTACACTCTTTGGTGTTAACGGTAGACAACTGAATCTCTCGTTCATGATATTCCTTAACTTAATATGCCGCACAAAAGCCGCCACATTTTTCACCTGGGACGATATTCGAGATATCAAATTATATTACTTGGCAGAACACACTACTCACAAGGTTGCTGAAAAGATTTGGAAGAGTTTCCGGCAAGCTTGTATGTAGTTTATCATTTGAACTGCAACATCTTTCAACCTTACTTGGAAAGCCTACTTAAATTTGAGCGGCACAGCGGAATATGCACTCTATGTGTTACCGTTCTGCTCGGTGCCTTGGCTGCCAGCTGCCACCTGACTGACTAAGCTGGACAAATTTACATCGAGAGGCCCGAGCAAGTACACGGAATTCGGACCGCATCGCATTGTCGTTCATTCTACCTGTAGGGTTAGTAACTCAAAACTGATGAGTGCATCAAATCCATCACTCGTGAGCTAAGCAGAAACCCAGACATATCCGCAATCGGGGTGGGAAATCTTCAAAGAGGACGACGTGGCCGTCAGTAACCTAAGCCAGACACAGTAAATCAGACATGAATAGTACAAAGCCATTTGGCTTTTTTAAGGGCAATCTACAGCGCGTGCCAGCTGCGGGTCTAACGACGCAGAACTCCCCAGCGATAAGCAGAAGGGCTCTAGTTGACGGGTTTCGTTCTCTGGAGGTCTGTTAATCGCCATCTGGTCAACATTTGGCTTACTTATAGAATGGCCCTGCTGATAAGAATTTTGGATAGGTTATACTTGACTTTCGTTTAAAAATGCGAATGATTCCGGCAAAATCGAATGTACACAGTTATTAAATATACTTAGCCACTAGAAATCAATATAAATAGTAAGGCTAGAAAACCGTTCACGTTCGATTCCAATTCATAATTAACACATGCGCACAAAATTTTATATTTGCCCCCTTGTGGAGCGACTGTCCTGAAACCACCTATGGTCTACCCTAGAAGAGTGCAATCTGGAAGTTTTTTTCAAAACATGCCGCAGCTCATTCAGTCATCGTATCTACAAATAAAGTTACCGAATCTCCACAGTGCATCTGAAGACAGTGACAATTAAAACTATTGGGTTGAGTAGAGGTTGCCCATCTGAATGTCTTTTAACTCGTCTGGCTCTCAAATGAGATCACATAATCGGATGAAACTCGATGATTGAAGTACATTTCTAAGACTCATAGCACTGCAATTTCATGCATTTCATCTGAACAAGTGTTACGGTACTTCCAAACAAACATTACTTGCATTGCACTTCAATGCTTCAGTGTAATCTGAGTTTTTTCAGTTCGCCAATTCTGTGCATTTACACACACACGCACACACACACACACAGATTATGATCCCTAACTAGCCGGACTGCTCTTTATCGACCCATTAATCGTCATTGTGACTTATGTTCACCAGTCACCCGATCGCTTTGTCAAAAACCGAATTTTGGGTCATTCACTGGTGGTACTGAATTGTTGTGATATAACTGTGTGGTTTTTAAGTACCACTTTTCATTATCTATGGATTCAATCATGAGATTAACGCAACAGATTCATGTAGAAATCTACACTCCACTAGCAACGTGTGATTCCCGTTCATCTGGCTTACGTGCTGAGGCTTCTCAACCAGATGCTTCGTTTGCAGTGGCAGATTAGCCTAGAAAATCCATATATGTGACACCACCCAGTGCGATTTACGGGTCTGCATACCGACTGCCTCCCACTGAAGGGCATAGATGCCCTGATGATGAGGGTCAAGGAATTGCAAATCGTAATCAATGTTTGGTAGAGCTCAAAAAGTCAGATAACCGGTTGGTTGTCGAAATATTCACTGACTGGTTTGTGCACCCACCCAAGATTCAAACAAAGTTGGACAGAAACTTTCCTCGTGCCTGCTTCGTCCAGTGGAAGATGCCAGCAACTTCGTGATCTTGACATGCTTCTGAACATACTATTGCAATCAAGGTAGGAAAACATATCGATTTGGTGCAATAAATCGATGCTTTTGTTGTAAATTCATAGGATCTCGCAGTACTGCTCACCTTCTGCCTCAGAGATGGAGGAAGATTGGATGCACTGCAACTCAGGAGTACATGGGCGGAGTGTGCCATGGCAACCGAATCACGAGGGTGATATAGAGCAAAAGGGTATGAACACCTATTTGCAAGAGAATGTATTAACACGAGCAATTTGGAACCAGTAGAGTGAGTACACGGGGACCTCCAGTGTCAGGAAAACCGAGGGCGGAAATTTGGGGACTGAGGATGTCTGTTCCAGCATTGTTTCCTGTTTATCTTTTTTTCCAAATCTTCGTGTCTTGTACTTTCAATGTGATTACAAACTGTTTGCAGATAGGTGTGATCCATCAGCTTGCTGTGCTATACGCTGAAATGAAATCCACTACTGAAATGATAACACTTCTTTCCGAATCATTTTCCAGACCAGCAACAGTGATGCTCCAGTAGCTTGGGGCTTCTTATCTTCTGGATATGTGCGAGAAACCTGCATATCAGTAAACCAAAGTGGATGTCTAATGTTGACCATTTGAGTAACAATTCCGCAACAGCTTAGAGAAATACCTGTTACTCCAATGCAGAATGAGTAGAATAGCAGGTAGTACATTTTTTGTCCAGTATTTGCCGTATCCAATCCCGTTAGAGGTCGCTGCGTGCACTTTCAGTGAAGTTGCTCAGTGTTCACCCCAGCCGAACGAAACTGCTATCCCATACTGAGGAAAGCGGGTGAAACAGATTCTCCAGGGGCAAGTTACTTATTGCTACAGCCGAGCCATGGCGGGAGAGAAATACTCATACAAGTAGGGCTTTGTTATACATTCTCGAAAGTTTAATTTTGAAGTTATCAGTTGATGTGTGCAGCCCTGTGTTTGCTTATGCACTTGTGTGATGGTCAATAACCTGCTTGCGTAGACCAAGCGAAGTGGAAATTGTCACTTTTCTAGACGGTTGTAGATGCCGCAGTCAGAAAAACAGAAATGACTGGAGAACTGGTGTTTCTTGTCACTCCCTGAAAGTTGGAATAATCCGTGCTTTCTGTCTCTGTTGCTACGTCTTCCATGAGTTTCTCCATCAATCGCGATTTTCCGCCAAATTCCGTGCCGCTCACAAACCAAGTTTGCTGTTATCAATCGAAAGCCCATCTCACGAGTTTAACAACTTCCCTTTCATATCTGTTGTTTTCACGTCTAAAACAGGCAGAAGTGTTTTGCAAAGGTGGAGCGAATTGATTTTCACTTTACACATTATACTGATCTACAAATCACGTAGTGAGTTTCCATAGTAATCCACTGTAATCACCATGCTCGGAACAAAACGAGTCAAAATGATCAATTAAGTTCAAGAATGTCAAAGAGATTTCTGGAATTTTACATGTGAGTAAGCACTGATAATGCCAGCAGAAGTGGGTGAATGCGGGAACGAAAAAGTCCAAACAGGGTGTGGCTTCGACAAATACTCTCATTTTCATACAGGTTTGATTTTGACGGGAGACACTGCTAAATCCAGCTGAATCTCTCGTTTATGGTAGTCCGCTTCAACTGAATGTGCTGCACCAGGTCGTTTCATGTTTCACTTGGCACGGTATTCAAGATATCACAATACGTTGTTGTTTAGACGTAACACCATTCTTAGAAGGTTGCTGAACCTTCTTCGATAGCCTCCCATCGGTTTTGCCCTTCTTGGGTCTCATCAAGTAGGCGCAGCCCCGAGTGCCCGATAACCCTATGTTTTACTTGAACAAAAATTAGACAGATTTTAGTTGAAGCGGAACTTTACAGACGAGGGATTCAGCTGGACTCAATTGAGTCTCCTATCAAAACCAAATGTATGTGCACATGAGAGTATTTGTTGAAATCTGTCTAATTTGGGTAGAAAATAAGGTTGACGGGCACTTGATAAGCCTCAAGAAGTACGAAACCGGTCGTGGACTGTCGAAGGGCATTCAGCAAACTTATAAGTAGCGTGTAACGTCTAAACAATAAGATGTAGTTTCTTTATTAAACGGCAGACTTCAGTTCATTGAATAAAACATTTTTCAAGCGTGAATCGACTGTTAAGTACAAACCTTAGTCTTTTCGACAGAGGGAAGTTTCCTTAAAATTAAATTAGAACTGAGCTTGTTCTCGGGAATCAAGAGACAATGGTCATTATATGGAGACAGGAAACAATGTAGGAAATAGCATGATCACATATCCTGGAAGTATTTAAACTCTCATGGAAGGTGCTAGTGAATCGTCTGTGAGTGAGATCTGCGTTCGTTGACGCTCACAGTTTCTCTCTCTCTCTCTCTTTCCCTCTTCAATTTCCCCTGCTGTCATTAAATGTACGAAAAGCCCTGCCTGTGCTGACAGCTGTTGGCGTGCATATCATATAAAGAGTAGTTCGTTTTCTAAGAGTCAGTGTTTGAGTCATTGATCAGTTATTCGTCGCATCAGGAAAGCGTCGACGATGCTCCAAACATGTAGGGTCACGTGTTCGAAAGTATGCTACGCCTCGTAAGGTTTGACGGTAGCTGATCGGTTTGGTGTGGCTAAGTATGCATGTCATAACAAAACACAGATTTTAGATCATACGGAGCAGTGGTACAATGTATTGCTGTTGAAAACTATTGAAGAATATGTCTGCAGTTCCTCATTTGGATCGGCGTGCATACTGATAACACAAGGTTGTACTTGCTGAGCTGTGATTGGTTCTGGCCCCATCTTCGATCGATATGAGCGGAAGCTCGTCAACACTGGTGCCGGCAACAACTCGCAACACAGCTGGATGACGAGTATTCATTTTCAATATTGATTAAACCAAAAGATTAAACCAAAAGAATGGATACGCGCAGGTTGGTTCACTTTTGAGGAACTACTTATAATAAATACAAGGTTTCACAGGCTTACCCTCTGGAGTAGGCATTGTGAGTAAAACCTGTATAAGTTGGATATGCGAGCATTTGTCTTCCATCACCCTCAGCAGTGATAAATTCTCAGTAGTTTCTTTGAAGTTTTTTGAATTTTCAAAAGGGTTCAGATCACGGATTACAAGTTGGGGCAGAAAATTCCAGAAAATTCCAGAAAAAATCCATATTCTGTCGTTCAGTCAGCAACCATGCAATGATGCTTTGTAAAAGGAGGGTTGACAATGAGCCTTCCCCAAGGAAAGCAAAGGCAAATCAATGTTTCACGTTACTATCTAGGTCGACCTGTCCAAATGAGCGTATGGATAAGACAATAATGGGCTTAGCCGCTAGCCGTACTCGGTATCTTCCTTCTCGCTCTGGTTTCATTCAGGTTTGCACAAATTTAAATGTTCCTCGCGGCTGGTGGGATTAAATCTTCCAATGTATAGTTCGGGTTCTATTAACGAATGGGACAGAGTCTTTCGGTAAAACGATTTCGACCTTGATCCTGTATATTAAGTGCACAACAAATAGCATGAATTAGAACAAAACCACAGTCTGCTACAAAATAACCCTCAGTTTTTCCTGACTGGATTATCTTGGTATCATCTTAGAAGGGGGTAACCCTCAGTCTCTTAGAAGAGAGGCTGGTTTTTGTCAATCAGTTAAGGTGTTCATTCAAGAGAGTGATGGCAGGTCTTTTGTTCAGAGGTTGTGAAGCAGGGTCATATCCGACACAGTTTGCTTACAGCCCTACGGGATTGGTTCTTCGTCAGTAGACTCCCACGCACAAATATAGTTGTTGTGGATCCCTTCAAAAGAGTAGTCCCTCTTCCGAGGGACCTACCCTTTGTGGGTTACCTTAGTAAGTAACTTGAATCTTTACACCTTTCTATTTGTAAATTGTTCCGTTTTGTGTGTATGATGAAAATTCGCATCAGGCTGAATGAAGCTTCCGTTAATATCACTGGACTTGGTCGCAAAGCCCCCTAGTTCTTTCACGACGTTGGTGCTAAAAATCTTTGGGGTCTTTTCAATAACCTCAAGTGTCCGTTACGTGGAACACTTGAGCCGGTTACTCATAGTACAGGGAGAAAAACGCCGTAGAACAAATTGGAAAATGGTGTTTTAATGTTTCTCAGATGAGTGTGTTGAGCACAAGCAGTCATAAACAGATTTCTACTCCTGGATAGTGAACCTCAAAGCACCGTAAACGGTTAAGGCAACAGCCATCTCTTGCCCAGTTCCTCCAACGCTTATCGCCTACTAGACTGTGGCGACGTTACCGAATAGTGTTGGCTCAAGTGGACTCGTTAGTTGTTGGATTCCTCGCCAGATTTAGTGACTAATTTACGAATGCTTCTTCACCATCCGAGGAGAAATCATCAGCGTACCGTTGGAAGGATGTATTCTCCTCTCCTGATCACGGCTGTATAGTTTATCTTCTAGCAGCTGAAATCTCTAACGTGATTGGCTAACACAAGGTAGTTCTCATACTGTTTATTGATCCGTTCTATGCCTCTCTTGCGTTGTGGTTTTCTTTGCTCCTATCTACGTGGTTTGCTGGACTCCACAGTCTGTGCGCTGCGTATTCTTATTGCTCCATTTGGTACATCTAATGCGATGTGGTATGGAACTCCTGTGTTCCGATTGTTTTCCGTAGCTTTTTGCTGGTAAAATGTCTTCGTCATATTCAAAAAGAGATGACTGCAATAATTTCTTTGATGGCGCTCACAATGAAAGCAAAGGAAGCAAAAGAGCTGGCATCAATGGGGCTTGCAGAAAATATGGAAAACGTGATAAAAAACGTACTGATATTGATCCGGTTTATCACCCAGTACGGTCAAAACAGTTCCAGAAAGCCGTATACTTGATAGAAACTGAGAGAAGGACAGATGGAAACAAAACTGGCGTAAACGAAAGATGCTACAGGAATGAATCAGAATATCTTACAGATAGACCTGTAGGAATAAACAAAGCCCAGACGGGAACAACCATTTATTTGAAAGTTTTTCCAACGTACAACGCAAAACTAATGTCGGAGAAACCAATCAAATACAAAAACTAAGGCGCCCAGCAAACTAACCAGATCAGACTATACAAGACCACGGCACAAGAGGGATACAAAACGGACCAGAAGCCACCGCAGAACCACAATCATCGTTGGCCAATCACGTTTAGGAAATGTACTACCCTCGGTTAAACTATATAGCCTGGAGCACGAAAAGCAGAAACATCCATCCAG
>SJOL01001638.1:49067-81351 GCA_004794785.1 Opisthorchis felineus | reverse complement strand
TAGAAATTGTTCTCCCAGATTTAAAGCAATCTGCTACCATCCATTGTTGAATTAAGTTCTTATTATAAGTTCTAAAATTATTTTGATACCGCTTATAGTAATTAAAGTACACTGGTATTTAAGCTTTGTGATTACCAAGACGATGTCTATGCAGCATCTCTATGAACTGAAGTTTTTTCCACGCGATTCGTCTAAACAACCGTTTGCGTGTATCAGAAAACCGCCTTTCCCGAACAGTACTCACCGAACATCTGCATTCAAACAATTGTCATGGCTGAATTGAATCCATGAAATTAACATCAAACGAAATCTCACCCGTAAAGTCAAAAAAGGAGATAAAAATCAGTTGAAGATTTTCCAAGTAATTTGTATAATGGTCGATAGTTTGCTCACTGAGCTAGGCAATTTAATAGCAAACGTTGCATCAGCAATCGGGGTAACAGCAACAGTGGATTGTTAGGGAGCGTAGTGGGACGTAGCGGTGGGTTGGTGGTTTTGCGTTGAGCAGTGTTATATATATATATATATATATATATATATATGTGTGTGTGTGTGTGTGTGTGTGTGTTAATGCACGTGCTGCTAGCCGGCTGACCTTCGGTCACGATGGGTTGTTTGATCGGACGGTTCCATTGGTTGGTCTGTTATCCCGAGTCCTGATTAGTTGATGACCACGTGACCTTTGAGCTTGCCCCTCCACCGCTCTCATATGCTGTTCGGTCCTGGATTGACCTCTGTCCTTCACTTCTCTCGGTTCCAGTTTGTGAACTTTGTTGATCCGACTCCAAAGAGCTTCTTATTTCCTGATTTGTTAATCCGATATCCGGCTGTTTGAGTATTCCAGTTGAGATACTGGTCCTGTGCATTCAATCGTGCTTAAATTGGATCTAGTTCAATGCGTCGGATGGTTGAGTCTGTCGTGGAGTAACACGCTTCCGGGAACTCCTTTCTGCGTCTCACGTCTCTGTATGACAAGATTTTTTGGTTTTCTAGATTTGATTCCTGAATTTCACGGTATTCACATGTGAATACCATGCCTCCTGACGGCCACGTTGCGTTCTATATGCGTGTGCATAATTTCCTCTAGTATCCCCAACAAGTTTTTCCAACTTGTTGCAGTTGATTCGGGATAGCACATTGTTCCTCCTGGTTTTGTCTTGACTGTCTTTCGGTCTTGAGATAAATATCGGATTAAAAAACCAAGAAAAACTCCTTGGAGTCAGATCAACAGTGGTCAAGAGCCGGAACCTGGAGAGGTCAAGGACAGAGTTCAGTCCAGCACCGGCCAGAGTGCTAGAGCGGGGTAGGCTTAGCTCACAGTTCACGTGGTCATCGATCAATCAGGATACAGAATAACAGACCAACCAATGGAACCGCCCGATCGAACAACCAATCGTGATCGAAGGTCAGCTCCGGCTAGCAGCACGGATTTTAACACGCTACACTACTCAACGCAAAACCACCGGCCCACCACTATGCCCACGAACAATGCACTGATGATTTCACCTCGACTGGTGACCAAGCATTTGCAATCAAATTGTCCAACCCAACGACCGCCTGAGCTACCAACATTCTCCTCAACAGCAATTTAGATAAAAAGTTAAATAATTAACTTTGATTAGCCCGACAAAATTGCTAATCATCGGTTATGCGTCTTGAAGTCTCAGGCATTTCTTTGGAGATGTGAGAGTCTGACGTGAAACTAGGTGGTCTGGGTACCGTTTTTTGCCAGTTGATCAAATTATCTAGAAAGTAGTGATTTTATTTCAGTTTTATTTTCAGCATTCGACTGCTATTGTACATCGGTTGTCTGAAAGTTCCAGATGAAGTCGTGAATTGCAAGGATTGGAACTACTGCTACATTTTGTGAATTTGTGATTAGTTCTCAATTGGTTGGTTTGCTCGGTTGAACAAGTGCCAGCTGGATAAATGATCGATGAAAATGTAGGACTTAACGCAGTTTTGTTGTGGATGCTTGGCGTATTCTGGAAAGCTTAACTGAGTGACGCGCATAACCACAAGCCAAGAATTGCGACATCTTGAAATTCATCAACAAAATGCAGTACTGCAAAAACACTTATGTGAAAGAAACAGAAACCTCAAACTATGGGGTTTCCTCTTAACTGTTGCGCGGATCATTAAAATTCTGTAGAAACGGCACAGTTTAAGAAAATGTCAAATCGGTTTGTATAGGCGCAAACGTGTGCACAGCACAAGGTAACGCAAGTGTTCAAAAAGCCCGCATAAAAACTTGATCAAATTTGGTTCAACAGGTCAAGGGTCAGAAGTTAGTGTGGGATTACGGGTGCGTATCAAACCTGTATGGTAGACGCGAATCCCCTAGGTTCAGGCATAGTAAAACAGTTTTTTTATATTTGTGTCCCATTGAAACCAGTTGCAGACGCATTAAATTATTTAAGCATTCAGCCATGACCGACCGCTAGCAAAGATAAAAACGGGTGGCTATTCGGGGTTCGGTAGATGGGGATTGTAGGCACTTCGGATACTTTTTAAAAGCTATCTTTAAGTCTCTCTTCCTACCCCATTTCTATTCTTTCTACAATGAAGTTTTATTCAAATAAATTGACATGGTTGTGTGGCAGTGAAGCACCAGTGTTCTCCTCTGGTGTTTATGTTACTGATAATGGCGGTGTTGCCGGAGGGGCTGTGTGAATGCTGTACATGAGTCTGTGTCCTAAAACGACTTCACAGGTGTCATTTCTGACAGGTACTGGAGCGTGTGCACTATTGTTGATCCGTAGGCACTACTGACGGGTAGATAAGTTGAAGTCTTGGTGCAGACAATGGTTTAGAAGAGCACACCATAACCACACGAGCCGTAACATTCGGCTTGGCGGCTTTGGATCAATCAGAATAGGAGGCATCAAACCGAGATAAATCATCCAAACAAAATTGTGACAGTGACCAATTAAAAGCTTCATAATAAATCAACATTTTTCTTCAAATGAATGATCTGTAAGGAATCCACATTTTGACAGGGGCGCGGCACCTTCAATTACTTTGTGTCAGCACGTGACTGAGGCTCAGTCACACACACACACCTTGGAGAGATTCTGGGAGCTTGATATGTACATCAGTAACATGATTATAACGGAAATTGGAATGGTCTACTATGTGATTCTATAAGACTTTTTGAAGGTTGACAAAATCTGAGTTCGGAAACGTAATCTTACTCTTTCGTAATTTATTGTCAGTTACTATTTGTTCATAACAAACACTGATGCTTGAAGCAATACGTGGTTGACATAGGGGAACACGAAAAACCTTGCTGTTCTCTATGCTATGACATTTGCCGACATTTGGCATAAATGTGGTACTCCATTGCCAGGTGTCAAAAACGTTGACTCAAGTGAATCTCGCGAGACATCTGAATGCTTTTTTTGATTTTCTGTTATGAACCACTAATACGAAGGATGCTAAAACCACAAAAACTGTTAGAAAAATTTAGCTAATTAACTGTCGATGCTCTTTTCATGTGAGTGAGTCTCGAAATTTCCAATAAAATGTTTGTATAAGATTCCCAAGGAGGCACTAACACCCTTTCGATGCAAAGCTGCCATGCCACCCGAAGGAAGCATGAGGACTAAAATACTGCCAGATTGCCAAAGACTTGACAGGGGCAATCGAGATGCCAAAGTCGGGTTCGAACCACGGGCCATTTGGTTCCTAGATTCGCGCCTTAACCACTGAGCTATCTCGATCTCAGGACAATCAGAATATCGTTGTCAAATTGTCTTGAGAACTGTGTAACGCTCGGATGTTGACACCGCGGTTTGAAAAAAAACCTGGAATACATTAATTTTGGGTCGAAAAGCCTCTAAGTTCCTCCCGCGATATTTTATATTCCCCAGTAGGCTATCATAACAATCGAATTCAGGCATCACGAGAAAAATAACTGGACTGCGTAGCAGCTGTACCACAGAGTTGCGCTGGCTCCTGAGTCACACTGAATCTACAGGGACTGAGAAAAATTGTGTCCATCTGAGACTGTTTCCACTTTGTTTTGAGAAAGTTGATAGAACTGGGACAGGTGCATCCTGTTTGTTGTTTGCATAGTTCCATTCTTCGGGATCGTAAAAACACACAACCTCATACATAAATAACAGCATGTAACATGGTCAGCGTTAGAACAGATGGAAAAAAATATGTATGCCAAAATAGGACCTCTGGAAAACCTAGGATGCTACAAGTTTTAGTCTTTAATAATAGGCTTTATTTTAGAATCCCAGAGCACTGTATTGGTGCAGTTAACGGGCAATACGTAACAGGATTACCATTCTTCATAGACTGCTAGCTTTTTTCTGCAGTTCTAAACCTATTGGAGGTCCCGTCGACGGCAGTTGATAAAATACCGCATCATCACCCAACTTTTCGAACAGTTGAGTTGTGCACTGACTCTGAGTCTGGTGCACTACCCAAAGTTGTTTTACCAGACGAAATTACGTTCATACTTCTGAGGATTTGCTCCACCAATGGCTGTTTGTCCTTTAACAACCTCACCAAATTATTTATCGTTTATTTTTGAAGAGCATGGTCACAGACATAAAAAGTAAATGCAAGCGATGAATGTGAAAGTGTTGCAGGAGAATATGAGGTAAAAAGAAAGAAGCGTCTCTTTCGAAGTCAGACCACCAACAGTTTCAGTCAGATAAGATGAATCCAAACGTATGTAAGAATGTTTCGTATGGAAACACGCGTGTAAAGATCAACAGCCGAAGAAAGGATAAACAATGCTGAATGCTCTTCAAGGCGCGGTAAACGCTAGCACAATCAAGACCCTCACATCAAGCACAAAGTGTCCGTCAGACTGAGTCTGGTGTGAGATTCAATGGCAAGAATGTGCACTCAACGCCATGTGCCACGCATAAAATTGTCGTAGGTACGCAGGGAGCCCACAATGGCAGCAAACACAAGTCACTGACTGTGACCTTAGGGAGTCCCAGTCCAATAACAGCCTTGGCAGATTAAGGAAAGCAGATACCTCGATAAGAGATGATCATCGGTTGGTGGACCAAAAGGTCGACAGCACAACCAATTGCACGTAGGACTGAGATTATGGCGAGGGAATATTCATCAGCACCATACTTCTACTTCTTCTCATTCCACACAGTCACTCCGCGCCCATCCGAGACTATGCTGACGTCTATCACAGTTGCTCGGCGCTCCCGAACAGCGATTAGGTCAGGCTTGATGAAGGACATCGAAGTAGGTGCTCTCAACTCCTCGAAGCCGGTGTATCCCAGGCGACGGAGACGCTTTGCGAGTTCCCTTGCAACCCGATTATGACGAGCACATCTGGCATCATGCGTGATCCAGCAGGACTGCAAAATATGCACCAAACTCTCCGGTTGGCCACAGTTTCCACGACATAAGATCGTCTGGCCACCATGACCATGCCGAGCGCTTCTAACTCTCGTCCTGAGCAGGTTGCATCGGAGCTGGATACCGCGGATAAATATCCGAGGAAACACTCGTTCTGGAAATACAAGCCATCGATTCGAAAGGGGTGAAGCGACCAACTCTCGTAAACCGCGACCGTCAACGCTGTTGTGCAGACTATCACCCCAAGCAGCCACCAGCTCTTCCTTGGTGTTTACGCATGCACCATGGACTCGGATCGGAAGGCTGAGATCCCGAACAATCTTGCCAAATGCGGAATCGTTGACTACATTGCGTAGTACTCGGCACTGGGTAGAAAGGAGCTTTTCCATACGCGCTCTCCGCTGCATCGGGATTGTTGCACTCAGACTTGGGATACCAAGTCCCCCATGTTGTTTACCGGCGTGGATGTAGCTGATCGGGGTGTCCTTCGGTAGACGTAGCCAGCCACGAATAGATTGCCTGATGTAGTTGTCCAACCTTTTGAGCGTGTTTCGGTGGACTTGGCCGAGCACGAGCGAATATGTCAGCCTCGGTATCAGGTAGTTCCTCGTGATCTCCATTCTTTGATGCGGCTTCAACGGGGCACGCGTCACCTCATCGAGCAGTTTGAGCAGATGCTGTCGGTGGTTGAAGACCCCTTTCCCTTTGAATGTAAAGGGAATGCCCAAATATGTTACGGTGTCTGTCGGACCCAGAGGAGTGATGAGTTCCTCGGCGAAGCAAAATGGTTCGACTGAGACTGCTGTCGCCCGATGTTTCCTGTCCCCACAAATCACCATCGCTTTCGTCTTTCGGGCGTTTATCTTCATACCAGCTCTTCCCAACTCAACCGCAGCAGCTTCAAGCTTCTCTTTAAGGCAAGCCTGACTTTCTGCACACACGACCCAGTCGTCAGCGAAGGCAAAACCATCTACTAGGGTGTCATGGAACTGATATCCCAGTTGCGGCATCGACAATCCAAGAACCTCATCCATTGCCATGATGAACAATAATGGGGAGAGTGGATCTCCTTGCCTCACACCTCTGTGGCAGTGAACCTCGGAATTGGGGAAAACTGCTACAGCATTCTCATAGGACTGTGCGATGTATCGAACTAGAGGTGACGGTGCTCCAAACGCCTTGGCAGATCTGACGATTGTGTCATGCGAAACCGAATCAAACGCTTTCGAGATATCAACAAACGCCAAGCTGAGGTTAGAAGCAGTCGCTGAAGAGTGACGAAGCAGGGCATGTAACAGCGATGTAGCTTCCAAACAACCGTCTCGATGTAGAAATGCAAACTTGAGTGAGGGCAGTTGCAACCTACGACTCCAGCGATCAGCAAGCACCTTATGAAAGCATCGGACAAGAATGGATGACACGGAGATCGGTCTCAGTTGATCCGGTGAAGTCGGATTTGGGACCTTCGGAACTAGAGTAATACGGGCACGACACAGATGTGGGGGACAACCCCCAGATAATAAGAGTAAGTTGAAATACCCAGCAAGCGCGTTAGCATTGAACCGGCGGAGCATCCTGGGCGTGTGCTTGTCCAGGCCTGGGGACGAATTGCCCATTAAACGGATCGTACGACCGACTTCCTCTCCTGTAATTGGCTCGATCAAGCTCCAATCGGATGGTACTACTACGCGACTTGGTCGGCTATCCACGTGTTTTGGAGCTGAGAGCACCTGTTTCCAATACTGCTCGGCGTCCAGAGGTAGGCCACAGTTACCTTTGTATAGATCCTTCCATGACCCATCGAGCACAGCAGACGCTGCATTTTTCGGTCTTTGGTGGTATAGGGTCTGGATGGCGGCGTAGTTGGCTCGGCGGATCTGCTTTCGGTTGACCGGAATCCGATGGGCTAACTGACGACGGCGTCGGGATACAGTTTTCCAGATGTGTGGAAATGTCCTGGAGGCGTGGAGGTCCAGAAGCGACAGGACTTGCTCCGGTGTCATGATGCCAGACTGCAACCCTCGGGCAAATGCCAGGAGGTCAACACTAGCAAGCGAACTGTCAGCATGGGATTCCAAGAGTGACACGGCGCAATCCACGGTTTGTTTAAACCAGACGCTATAGTCATCAGCTTCTGACGAGTAGGCCGTTATTTGACCGATAGTTTGGTCAGGGCCACCAGATGATGATTCGTCCTGTTGTGCTTGCCAGTTAAGCACCCGTAACCTGGTTTTGATGCTGATAGCCGATCGACCAGGAAAATACTGCTCCAATCTCGCGAACAGCGCGGTTTGCGTGCCACAAGACGGATATAAATTGTTAGCCAGGCGCAAGAGCGATTGTGACTCTTGTTGGGACCAACGGGCCCCGGAATACTTCACTCGGCCAAGCTTATCTGCATTATGCTGGGTGGGGTGTACGTGCCGGCGATGTTGACTCAGGCCAATCTTCGTCGGAAAAAGGCGGGAACAATCAGCGCAGGCCAATTGGGCGACCATGTTCGTACCAACACTTTCATTGTTGTGAACTCGATGGTGGGCTACCAAGCCAGCTTTCGATTTGCAGCACTTGCCACATTCCTCACACGTGAGCCCCACGAGTCTCTCCTGTGTATTGGTTGGAACTGGTGCGGAGGCGCCAGATGATTCGTAGTGTACACTGTCCAAAGTAACCAGCACATTGATACCAAACAGGGTGGATAGCCCTGTCTGGAGTTGCTGAACTCTTAGTTCACCCAGACTGACGTCCAGGCTCCCCAGTCGGCACCACGAGGAGGTGGTTCAGCTCGCCGACCAAACCGAGTTCAACTGAGGGGCAGAGTTGTATAAGTTGCACTTAATGAGGCCATTATATACCTTCAAGCGATCAATCCTGAGCCACCACGGTCTGTACGTAAATTGAGCACAGCAACGTCACAGGAATTGGTCACTCAAGAATCCAGTCAATATGTGACCATGTAACGTGGAATCCATGATTGAGCAATGAGTGGCGAAATGTCCTGTCTAAGTGGCTATAAAAGGTTTTGTCTTCTAATGATGACCTTTGGTATAACCTTTTTTGGTTTTCGACTCAAAACCAGCTTAATCGATCATTTTTAATGCTGCACTCGAGCGACGCTGTATATGCACGCAAGCAATGCATGAGTTTAGCAGTGTTCACTCGTGTTCCATCAACCCGTTTCATGGTTAAATGTGGTTCTGAGAACACTCATTTGGCAAAGCTGATATATGGCTTCTCGATCCTTGCTCTCCTCGGTTTATCATCAACATCATCATCATCATCATCATCATCATCATCATCGACAGTAACTGAGCAAGGGCAAAATTAAGCGACCACAAGGGTGCTTGGAAAATGAGAACGTAAAAAAGAGGCGAATTACAGCTAATAATCCACCTACCTCAAGGACAAAGCTGGAAAATAGAGTAGGTGTTTTGAAATCAAACAAAGGGAAAGTTCCGCTTTCTGCTCCAAATACACCTGCAAGTGTGCTAAACTTACCGTCAAGATTACACAGGAGCTGAATCCGCACCTCCCTTATTTCAGTCTACCCGTGATACATTAAACCATGAAGGCCACCCAGATAAAACTTTTCTCGTCAAAATTTCATTTCACGCATCAGTTAGACAGAGAAGCTATTCATCCAAGGAAAGTATCTCGTCTTTCTTTTACCGAGGTGTAGGGCAACTTGTATAAATTGCGGAATGTGACACATACTTACGTCAAAATCAGGAGATATTAGTGGAATTTTTATACACCCATTCACTGATCGAAAGCAGCATTTAACGCCTGTTTTTTTCGCTTTATCTGAAATTATCCTTCTTGTTCCGCATTTGTTTTCTCAATATGCATAAGGTTCGAGCGATCAGACAGTCGTGAACTCTTTCCGTTGACCGTTACTTCTGTTACTTATTTCGGTGTTTGTGTAAACCAGTATTGGAGCTTTCTCACACCTGAGCAGTTTAGTTTCACGTGAGATGACTCAGTTTTGCCAGATGGGCGACCTATAGCCTGGGCTGTGCTCCAAAAGCATCCATCAAAAGTGGAGCATCACTTTGAAAGTAACTGGTTTTGCATAGGAAGCGTTACTCCGCACGTGGACTGCGTGCTTCAGAGACTTACTTCAGTTACAAGCCACAAAGATCATTGCATCCGTTTGACCACGTTCAAAAGGCACCCAGCGAGTACATTACTCGCGATAAATTGCACCATCTTGCACAAGAGAAGTTGAGGAGCGTAGCAGCGAGTTCCGAATCGCGTTTCACATACTTTATTTCGCTGCTTGCTATCCTGCTGAGGAGCAAACACATTCATGGACTATATCGGAGAATCATTGTGATTTCACATAGTCGACAGTGATTTGTAATACGTAGATGGTAAACATGATGATTCATGTTCATACACCATCTACACCTTCATCAATAACTGAGTACCAAACCCATGATCAAGTTCGGATTGCCACCGAAAGTTGTTATGCCATTCATCAAGTTTTATTGTCTGAGCAGTGGGACTTCACTCCAGACTGGCTAACTGCCCAATATAAGGTCAAAAATGACATCCTGGCAGATAAATAAAAGCAACTGTCCGTGAAAGAGGAATGGCTTTTGGATTAACCTCTCCATTTTGGAATTTTTAAGTTTGTTCCATTTTTGTTTTGTTGTTAGCGATCAATAACCACGAGATCAAGTCTCATTCTACACCGGACGAACCTGTCCCTGCGCCTGATCAGGACCGGAATAAATGCTAGGAACGATTGCACCCGCTCTGCCGAAATTATAAGGCGAACGGGGCCATGACACTGCACTTGAAACAGAAATGTTTTTGTTAACCCCCGAAGACGCATAAATGTGGTAATGGAGTGGCTGAATTTTACTCCACAAATGTGCGTGTGAGAGCAAATAAATTGTAGCCGTACTGTTATGCGCCCAAGCTTGTATCCATATCTAGTATGGTAAGTCTGGCTGTCCGAATAGCCGCACGAAATTCGGTCTGTTATTAACCCCAAAAAGCGAATAAACACCAGTCTGATGCTTCCAGGCAAAATGTACCTTTGATGTTCACGTGGAACTACATGAAAATTCCTCAACACAGATCCATGGTACGCTCGTTTCTTTGAACAAAAAGGTGAAATTGTGTAAAGCTCCCGGGTGGACAAAGGTGACTAATGAAGTGGCTAGTGTAGTGAAGCAGAAAGACAATTCAAGAACATCCAATAGAGGTTTTATCCTGTCAGTGAAGCCAATCTATGCTGAATAGCCGACAAGCACTTTATAGCTGTTCCGTCCTTATTGGGAATCACTATTAGCCCGCATCTCACGAAAATCAGAGGGTTTCGAAATCCGCACCTTCCAGCCAGTGGTTGAACACATTTAACCATTTGGCTAAGAGTGGCTGATCAGCGGTGTGAATGCCTTTTATTCAGACGGGACACAGCGCCACCCAACCTTCAATAACGGGAACCACATCGCCTATTAACTGACTCTTCGAATGAGGATTTCTGAGGAAGATGTTTCACGCAGAGATGACGCTGTCTGAATATAAGCATAGACAGTTTCAGAATTTGTGTTATCGGGTCAAATTTGAGCGAAAAATTAGACTGTGTACAGCGAAGTGTACACCGTTTTTCCCCCTTCCAGTTAGTGGGGTTTGCTTTGGTTATCAAACTGGAGAGATTGGTCGGGTAGTTACAAATATGAATTTATTTTGCTGCAGCTGAACTTTCATATGTTGGACAGATTTCCATCCTTGTGAACAAAATCGATTTCGTGGTAAGAGAACCATGTGTTCTTCTCTATGATCGATACTTGTGGTATAGGTGATCAGTGGCTACCTGTGTAAATCAAGTCACACAGTGCACCCAATTAGCTTACCTCATGGCACAGTCACAGAAACGGATGGTTTGGCCGAGCAAACCAGACACGCGGAATGACGATCGATCGATCATGCACCAGTTTCAGGAGGCGAGTGTACTTGTAAGGTTGCGAGGATTCTTGAAAGCAGATTGATGCTCACCGATTTACGAGGGAATGCACAAAGCCGTTAGAGTCTTTACTATGAAATTCTTACACAGTGAGATGGATTTCGACGGTTTATAACAGATTTAGGTAGGCAGAAAGGTTTCAAATTCTATGAGTTGCACCATCCAGTGCTCAAGTTGCAACTGGAGGTTTAATAGGCTAGATAAGCTGGACGTTTTGGGTAGATAGTAGCAGAACAGAATCAACCGACTGGTTCAACTCACCTATCTTTTGGGGTCGTCTTCTGGTTGGCATTGTGATTCTCAGGCTTCCAGAAGTCACTGCGCAGCTGAGCCCCAGTTAAGTCACCCGAATGCGCAACACAGTTTCGTGTGCTCAGTTACTGATGAAATATAGCGCTCTCTCCCTCGGGGAAGCCTGGCAACATGGTCGCCTCTAAGCGGAACGTGGCTTGTTTATCCTCGCATAAAAGCAGCTTCTACGTATGTGCTAGCTGCATTCCTGTTTCTGTTTAGTATCCACTATGGTTAGTTCCCACTCTTCATTTTATCTCCCAAAGCTTCACGCCGTAGACAGCCAGATGAGGACTCAGACCGAAGGCAGTCTTCACACTTATTTTTTCCGGCTTTGATTTATTTTCGCATTTTAAGAGACCGCACGAGCCGCTTCTGAGCCAAATTTGAACCCAGTTATTAGCCACTTAGAAAATAAATAATGTTACTTAAGGACCAATTTCATACACATTTACCATAAAATTATCAAATGTGTGGTGCAAGCTGTCCATTCTGAGTTGACGACCCCACTTTCTATGTTCGTGAAATTTCTAGTTGAACAAAAAGCGCACCTTCTGGTGTTTGCAACTTCATAAGTCATTGTTTTGCAGATGGGTCCACTCAGGCCGTTTCTTGTCAGACGCGGTACAGCAGAGCATCAGTGTTGACAAATTTTTGCGGGACTATGCGTGAAATATTTTTACACGGCGCTGGGGAAGTGGGTTCACCCGTGCTACCCTCTTCACTGGTGGACATCATCATCATGATTGTTTGAGGCATGCAGCCGCGCCTGTGAGTTGGTGAGTTGAATGACGACGGGTAACAGCAGACGTCTAGAAATAATGTTCAATACCGGATCACGGAGTCACTGAAAGGGGCTACAGGACTCCCCATACCATTCGTAACCAGTTTATAGATGCAGGGTTGCCAATGACGGCGATACGTTCTCACTCTGGAAAGTGTATCCAGTCATCAGTGAGACAAGTAAACCGTTCCCCAGACCAGCGGAAGACGTCTGCCAGCGATGTGCTCGTAGCTCACATTACCCGAGATTATATCACCACCGAATCATTCAGCATGGTCAGGACTTTGCAAGCAACAGCTGGTTCATCGGTTCGCTCTAGTGACATTCAAAGAAAATGACTTTACCAGTCAGTTTCACAGATTCCAGCATGTATTCTTCTTGAACAAGAGTTGGATTACCGCCTTTCTACACAAATCATTTTCAATGTCATCCGCTGACTCGAGAGAAGCTGGCTGGGGGCGATAGTCGTGATCAAAATGTTCAAAACCATTTCTATTTCAGGATGCAAAGAACGGCGATATTTTTTTTCGGAGGTGAGAATACTTGTGACAAGTATTTATGAGCGTCATTAAAGCAAACAGTTTGCAACAGCATTTCAGGCCATTGTGTGCTTCAGTGCTTCAGAACAAACAATAACCGGAAGCAGATGGTAAGGCAAATGACCGAATAACAAGGTGGTTAGCCATGCTTTACCGAAAGTGTTAACTTTAACACGCCAAATCCATCTTAACAGTCCTTGCAAGAGAACATGTTTCGTATCACGCATTCTGCATCACAATAGGCGTATGATTATTCGTTTGTTGGTTCTCCAACCATGAATTTTCATAAATGACTGGCGCTTGTCTGCCTTTTCATCGTTACGTCCCATAAAACCACCGTGATGAACTCATACGAATAAATTCCCATCCAGCTTATAATATCGCTTCTATGTGACACCGTCAACTTGCGCGTCCGTGGGGAAAGTGTATAATCTGACGACCTTGTAGGTTGAACGTGTTTGGCAAACCGCTGCGTTGTCCTTCGGCGCACAGTGGGACTGGCATGAAAAAGCCCACTCGTTCATTCCAGACGAATCAACCAGATATGTTTCAATCAAAGCGGGCATTCCTTACTATCTTTATCCGTCCGATATTTACTACGTGCTGCATATTTTGTACACTTTTTGTAATAAGTTTTGAAAGCAGTGGAAAAGTTTTAAAAGCCCAAAAAACCGCATCCAGACTGAAGAACTTGTAAAGTTGAATATTTCCAACTACAAAGACCTTAACCGTTAAGGCCACTAGAAACTGGACAGTACTATAAGGTATTACGTAATGCCAAGGTTACTAAATTAGTTTCCACACGTTCGAGCATTCAGAGCGGCTAGTTTTATCACTCTGCCATACGACTTTGGAAACACCTAAAGAATATGAACTTTTCGTTAGTTAGGTGTAAATGACACGGTAGATGCCCCATATCTGCCGACTCTCTGAAGTGGCGGGATGAGGAACCGTACCAGTATCCACTGAAAAAGGTTTTTTTTTTGTAAAGTTATTAGCCTTTGCGAATTAAAAAGGAATTGTTCTATCTGAGATGATACTTTTGTATAAAGAAAAAACGTTCGGGAGCTAAGACAAGGGTGATTTAACCATGAGAGCGACAGCCCCTTCTTTTCTGCAGCTTTATACAAAAATGTATACCAAAAAAGTGCCCCTCATTGGTTGTGTGTACCCCATTAGCCACCATCCTGACTTTTGCACTGACTAGTATTGAAGAGTTTGTATATGCTAACAAAAAACAATGGACAGTAATGTCCCGGAAAGCTAGATAACACACATGTGACAGTTTGCTGCAGTTACCCTCTCAATACGGTTGAATCCATGCCATGCAACACTCCAGGTCTGCCAGGTGAGTCAACATGGTTGTAGCTACTGATCAGCGCTGATCCTGGTCGCATATGTTCATTCGGCATTCCAAACATTTACCGCGTCGTATGACGTAAATTTGCCGCACTGAGTCCATGATGAGAAGGAAGACAGCTGCACACTTCTGTTTACATTTCTTATGTGTCGAGGTCCTCGATCAGTTTCTTCCTTTACACTTCGGACCTCACGCAACATAATGAAAACACATTAGCTCTCACCTTCGGTAACCAACGCATACTAAAGCTCAAAGAGCGAATAAATGAACAAACAGATGGCTCTTAGCCGGCATCACTATCAAAAACAAGCGGCAGTTATTAAACCAAGAGAACTTGGGAATTTCAAACAGTAAAAGATAAACGTATATCAAAATATGAAGACAAATAAATAAACAATCGTTCGACCAAGCGATAAGTCAAGCCGGTCGTGCCTACCAGTTTTTATGTGTTTGTTTTCCGGATATCTGTCTCTCTTCATCGCGACTGTTGCCAACGGCTAGCAGCTGTCATCGATGTAAAAAAGTTTAATGCATTTTTCTATTAACTTTTGGTTGCATTGATGCTTCATTTCCAGAAAATCATCAACATTACAATTGCTGGATCCTTATTTGTGAGTAGAACTGGTCACTATGAGATTAAAAGTACGTGCTCACAACCAGGGTTCTTCCAAAAGGGACGCAGCTTTTCCTGGTCACGCCGGAGTGCGTTTTCTTCTTACGTCAGGCAGTGTTCAGTAAGTTTGCGACAACGATCCTCATAATGCAAACGACACGAAGATATCATCATCACACGCTACCGTGGATGTCCAGTTCAGCTACCTGGAGTTCCATTCAAGCTCGAGTTCAATGTTTTATTCTTGATTATTCCCACAATAAACTCTGAAAATCGCGTCATTCACTTTCACCCTATTCAACTACAAATGTGTTTCCCACCCATATCGCTGTGTGAAAACAGTGCCTCAGCTGTGTCACCGTTTTGTGCTGTTATCATCCTCAATAATTCGACAGATACATCTGGTTGTCCGCCAATCTGGTTTCAACAACAGAGTCAGCTGATTTTCTCGTTTATGATATTCTTTAACTGAATGTGTTGCACAAAGGCCGCCTCATGTTTCAGGTGCTATGATATTCGAGATATTGTAGGATATTTTTTTGAGAGAAACTAATTATGAATTTACTAAAAAAGCTTCGACAGTCCACGATCAGTTTCTTCCCTCTTGAGGTGCAGCTCCCGAATTTTCGTCAACCTCATGGGTGTAACCGGTCATGAGCTGTCAAAGAGTTTTCAGCAAGCATATGAGTTTCTCCCAAAAAATACATTGCGGTAACTCAAATATTTAGCAAGTGTATCGAATTTTTAATCAAACTCGAGGCTAGTGAACAGGTAACTGGCTCAGTCGATAGCGGGAGTTGACAGGTCATTCAAAGTATGGTATTTACAAGGTCATTCAGTTTCAGGCTCGGTCATGAGTCAGAGATTTGGTTAGGATACTTAGAAAAAGACAACTATAATGAACAGAGAAATTTAGTGAGACAGGAACGCAAAGATTATGAGAACGAGGATAGACTTCGGCACAGTCTCCGTGGTCTTGGATGTTATCGAAGAAGCAATGACCTGGGATAGTCGCAGCCAAATCTACCTCGCGGTCTACTGACCAGAGAGGCCACTCAGCAATGTGCCAGTTGAGATCACTGGCAAGGGAGAGCTTGGAAATGGGGATAACTGCGCACCTGATATTCCCTTAGGAGACCAATAAAGGCAAGCTGCTTTTTAATGTTATATAGACAGTGAAACCCGAATTTGAGTGAGGCAGAAATGGAGAAGCATTCGATCAGTCTTTGTGTCTGTCAAATCGGCCTAGTGAACAATTATCAGTCAACCAGGAATGGGGTAAACTAATCGATACAAGACATCGATCAATAAAATAACGATAACCAACAGCGACTGTTGCGAGTGAGCGGATCTACTTGAAATGTTTTTACGGGGGTATTTTGCGTCCACATAGAGAAGGAAGGGGACTGAAGAGAAGTTACAAATGCTGGACTAAATGGTCTGCAATATCTTAACACTGGATGCTGTGGAAAAACTCAAACAGGCGAGAAGAGCATGAAACCAAGTGTTAAACGTGGCTACGTTCTATCAGGGGCTTAAAGAAGTCAACCAAATGGGACCTTTGTGGACTGGGCATTCAAGTTTCCTTTGTTTGAACAGTCAGCTACCTGCTACATGCAAGCTGAGAGTTCACCCCCATGATGAAAATCAGTATATATTCATATATATTCATATATATGGATATTTACTCAGTGTGATAACGGTCGATCATACGGAAATACGATGGAAAGCTGCTACAAAGGGCGCTCAACAACAAACCGGTTGTGGATCTCCGACAATTGCCATTCAAAGTGAAATGAAGTCCTCTACCACAAACTCATTCATTCTGTAGGAGAAGAAATTTATTTCCTCAGAATTACTAAATGCCATCTGTGAAAGAATGGTAGGGTAAAAGTCTCCGATAAACTAGATTATCTGCGATGACTCAGAAAAGTGAACTAAAAACCAAGGTATGGAAATGTTCCAAAAGAATTCACTCCCTTGGCTTCCAGAATGGCAGTCTTTGTCAGCCGAAATTATTGAGAAATTCCACTAGGTAAAACCAACCTACATAGAAGGCCGAAAAGTTCATTTCTGTGAGCGTCCTCTCTTCATAGGATTACCTGTTGTCTACCTAGGGCATCACTACCTTCATCGTTGATGGCAACAGACCAGTAGAATATACTCACGAACCACTGTCATAGGGCGATAGGATCGCTGGATTTGTACTGTACCTTCACGACTCCGACTGACAGTGGCATTTGGGCGAAGCGTCATTTGGCCTTCTTTCATTCAAACGCTCAGGTAGTAAACAAATAACAGTATCGAAGGCATAGAAACAAAACAATGAAGGAGCTTTTTTGGCCTCCTGTCTGGGGTGACGGAGAACGATGTTTTGGAAAATCTGTATGAATAAATCCCTTAAGACGGGAGGAATTGTGCACCTGTTTGCGTGTAATTAATTATCCAGGTACTCGGCACTCAAAGAGTTGGATTTGTTCAAAAAGTTGGGAACTTCTTTGTAAAGAACGCCCAGTCGAATATTGCTGCAACAGCGTTATTGGAATTCGCACCAAGAAACATTATTCAGGTTTGACGTCCTTCTTGGTACACAAGCAGTCTAATAAGAGTTACACTAATTTCGGCTAGCTGGAGCGTTGACAGAGCAATCGGCAGGACGCGGAAACGGCAAATACAACAGAAACACCCACAAGAATGACCACTGTTAAGTAAAAAAGAACACTTTCAGGTCTCCATGGAAAATAAGCACATGCCACGTGTTCTAGCCCCGTGGACAGTATGAATAATCCACCGGAAGACAAGGAAAACTTTATTCACCAATAATGCATTAGTAATAGAAGGAGAATGACCATCTTCGGTTGTGGAAATGTGAGACTGCTTGATCTATTGAACTTGTTGGTCAATTTGTAGTATTCCCATCAATTATTTGTCACTCGTATGAACACATGACAACCAGGCGTGGTTTCTACAATTGAGAGATGAGTGGCGCAGTGTCTTGTCTAAGTGAAGGCTAAACACACTGCTGATCAGCATGGCGATTGTGGCGAGACGGTTAGAAGTTCAAACTAGTAGCTTGCAGGTCGTGGGTTTGAAACTCCTTGGAGTTTTGCTAGATGTACACTGCTGATGATCCACAATAAGGATGAAACAGATGCACCGTTTTTCTCGGCTTTACAGCGTAGATTGGCTCCACTTACAGGAAGAAACCTCCAATGAAAAGTACTTAGTCTACTCACAATACCATCAGTCCTTAAAAATATATTTGGCAGTGCGAACTAGCCAAATTATGGCTCATAAAAAAGATACGATGCGCACCAGGTCGTACGGGTATGATTCAGACGATTTATCGATGCTTACCGGCTGGCGACTTCCACGAGCGGTTGGTGTGCACCAAGATAAGATTGAGGATAGACCAGTAGACGTCTGACTTCAGTGACAAGACTAAGCATAAATGCTGTCCTGAATGTGGAAACAACTAATTAGATGTCAAAATTAAGCATGCGTATAGCGATGAATCCACTTGTCGGTCGCGTTTTCCGTACATGATCCGCAGTGACGGACGAACGATGAAGAGCGCCTCTGGTGGAAAATGTAGTCATTACGGCCGATGACCGCCGCTAGCTGGTGCCGACTACATCGTGTCAACAGCGGGTCAACAGTGGTAGGACGCTTGTGCATGAGTGGTCTGCCTTGGACAGTTGGAGAGGAGCCAAATACGGTGCTGCATGAAAGCTTTCGATGCTGATGTAGGAAGGAAGAAGACCAGGTGGCAACCGCGCACAGGCCTAATGCTCGTCCCGAGTCACCGTAAATACAATGACATAACAGTGTGCATCTTCGCGGATCTAATAATGTATGCGCATCTATTCAGACTGATGTTCGATATGCGTTCTGTCAACTTCATCTATGATATTATACTCATGCATTACATATGAAAGTTGTCAGTTAGCTGAACACGTTAGTCGAGACACCACAGCGGCTCGATATCAAAGCGAAATTGGTGTTTGCGCCAGATGCGCTTCGTAAGGTACCCACATGACATGCTAGGCAATCTCAATGCTTGCGTTCAGTTCACCAACATGAATTAGTTCTGCGGACGGTGTGGTACTGAAGTGGCACGCTTAAGCATATCACATGATCTCGTGACAATTTATTCGACTGACTGATAGTTATTGCTGAACCCACGATGTTTGGTGAGAAAAGAGGGATGTTGAACAAGCACTATATCGGCCATTGTGCAGGCTATAGACATGTTTTTTGTGCCGATTGGACCAGCCCAGTAGATCAGAGAGAAAGTAGAGAGCGATGAGCACCAGGGGCATACCAAGCGGAGTTATAACGTGGAGCAGTACATAACTTTGAGCTGGGTAAAAACTGGTGTCAAAGTGAAGAACAGATTCAGTCAGCCAATCTAGAGAACGAGGCCTGTCAGGTTACGCCACAACGACTGATGCAGTCCTCGACTGTGTCTCGTCTGCTCGCTGTCTGCATTTAATCAAAAATGAGGTTTGACCGAAGAAAGACTATTCAACCCTGGTCACCTACTCCTTCGATACATTCCTTCCACGCAAATATGTCCGTCAGAATAAATTTGACAACATTACTAATGCTTTCCATGCGGGGATGAAAGCTCGGGCGTAAACCTCCACGATAGTTCCGCTGCGTTCTACGGGGAAGTGGAATGGGGTCGTGTCAGTTATTCAGTCAGAAGTGTCTCTCGGCCAGAAAACTGCTCCACAAGTGCATTATACCGATATCAATATCTTTTAACGCTTGTGAGTTATTTTCTCATTATGAGACGGAATCATAGCGGTGGACAGCAATGAGATAGATTATAAAAATATTTGTGTCCGAAATACGGAGGGTGCTCTTGAATAGCTCGCACACTTTTCGTTACAAAAGAAGAGTAAATCCAAAGACTAGCGTCTTCAAGATGTGGGAAGCCGGCAGTTCCGGCTGAAGGATATCTTGTGTGCACATGATAGCCGGTACTTCAAACGAGTTTTGCTACTCAGCCAGGTTAAAATAACGGATTTCCTTTCAGAAACCGTCGATCGGGCACTTTGCAATACTTGTAATACATAAAATGTCATCTGCTTATGCAAGCCGTATAAGACCACTCAAATGATATCAAGTTAATGTTCCTCTAATAGAGTGATTTACCAAGCACGCCATAATTACCCAGGTCGATGAAGCACATCATATAGCGGCGAGTTGATGCTCGTTGTTCAGAACAGTGCATCGTTACGGCACTCACTGACTAGTGTTTACATCCCACGGTGAAACCACACAGAATACTGTGTGAGAGTCACTTCAGCAGCTTGCAGGACATGGGCGTATTCAGCACGGAATGTACGCCAGTCCATCCAGCACCTCATGGACCACTGATCGCGATTAATGGACATCCGCGTTTCTTTCTTCGAATTGATTTCACAGCTTTGCTAGCACCGGATGCGGGTCAGCCATCTGGTCTCACTACAGCTGAGGAGAATGCATGAGGTGACGAGCAGATGTGACAAACAGATCCAGCACTGTGCCTGAACAACTTCGACAGACCACGAGGCGCTACGATAAGGAAGCAGGAGTTATGCTTGCTCATCTGTCTTGAAGCACGAAGCACCACATGGTTTTGCAATAACGACCGGTCACACGCAAGCCTCTCACTGTAGACAGACTGAGCTGTTCCGCTGGCTCACCCTACGAGACACTCATCCGTCTATGAATATACTAGGCTATCAGAACCACTGTCTGAATCAGACTGTTGAGCATTCTCCTACCCCGTATCCGTCCAGGAGTTCGGTTTAGTCGAGTTTACAAGTGTCAGTGCTTTGTTCTCCCACCTTGCTTGAGAACGAACCTGGAGAACGAACCTGGTTGGATGGGACGGTGTTGCCGGCACTTGCATATGTAAATGGAGAGAGGTTCAAGTTTGTCTTATTTTCTGAGATTCTTCTTATTGGTGCCACGTGCGTTGGTCACTGCACTCAAGCACATGTTTTGCATAAATGAATGCAACTGAGACTTGAACTTCAGGCTGGAATAATTGCAGATGCAGAACCTGTTTCTTTGAATGCACTGGGCACGTGTAAGCGTTCAAATGACCGTAGGAACATCTTACCCATCGTCCTGTGCATTCCAATGCTTACGTGTACGTTTTGGGGTACAGTGCGGTCCGGGTAGCGTAGCGCATGAATTGAAAAAGTTTGGCAAACGCTCGAAACGCTGAAATGCACATGTTCTACCGCCCTCATGGGGTTGTAATGCCTCAGATCTTTTGTAGTGCCTTGCAGTGAACCATCTAAAAAATCGATCAGCTGTAACACCCTTTCGGTACCTAGCTGCCATGCCACCCGAAGGAAACACGGGGGCCAAGATACTGCCAGGTTGTCCAAGCCTAGACAGGGGAAGTCGAGGGGCAGAGGTCGGGTTCGAACCACGGACCTTCCGGTCAGTAAATTCGCACTCTACCCACTGAGCCAGCTTGGGATGCCTCAATTCGATTGTTATGATAGCCTGCTGGGGAACATAAAGTATCGCCGGAGAAACCTAAAGGCTACTCGACCCGAAATTCATGATTTCCAGGTTTTTTCCAACCTGCGGTGTCAACATTCGAGCGTTACACAAGACAAGTTGACAACGATATTCTGATTATCCTGAGATCGAGATAGCTCAGAGGTTAAGACGCAACTCTATGAACCAAATGGCCCATGGTTCGAAACCGACATTTAGCGCTCCAACCACTGAGCCAACTCGCCCCAAGTGAACCATCTAGGTATGTTTGGAATCACAGAATGAACTAGAGAGAGCGTATAAATAAACTCGAATTTGTGTAGCAACGCGCTTACTGCTTCTACACTCATCCATCGCATAGAGGGGTTAGTGAAACACTTGAATTTATCTCTTGTTTAGGACATTCTTCAACAGAATTTGCTAACTACTTCTTGAGCCCCAAGGACTTTGAAGATCTTTCAGAAAGTGCACTCACAGGCACATTAATTTCTGTTTTAAAGGGAGAACTCAAATGAATCCCAGCTAAATCGCTCGTTTATGATATCCTTCATGTAGATGTGCTGCAAAAACGTCGCCTTATGTTTTACTTGTTACGATATTTGAGATATCGCATAATATGTCCCTACATAAAACTACTCATAAGTCGTCTAAAAACTGTCCAACAGCCCACGATCGATTTTGTTGTTCTTAAGGCTTATCGAATGGACGTTGCCCCGAGTTCCCGCCCAGCAATATATACTGCAATACCTCAAATATCATTCAAACCAAAACATGGGGCAGTTCAGCTGAAGAACATCGTAAATGGGAGATTCATGGGATTCATTTGAGTCTTCCATTACAACCAATCGGGTGTGCAAATAATTGTATTTCGCTAATTTCGTACACTTTGGGTTCAAGTGGAACTTAAATTTGACGGAAACTCTGGTACTGCGCCTACCAGATGAGCCCCGAAGAAGGTGAAACTGGTTGTGTTGTCAGAGTATGAGTAGTATGAGTAGTTTTCTTCAACTTTACAGTAACCTTGTGCGTAGTGTATCCTGTCTAGTTAGTAATTCTACTTCAGGTCCCATTGTCCCAGGTAACTCACACTGGAAAAAAGTGATGGCAGCATGAAACATTTGCCTGTCTTTATGTATAAGCTTGTCAAAAACTCTTCGTATCTACCCAGTTTACCGGGAATTCTACCGGCTACGTGGCAATCCTTTGACAATCCGTTTTAAAAATTTTTGCTGTTCAGACTAGGGCACCGATGCGTTTGTAGATACTCCCGTATTATTGACTTCGTAGGGACCGCTGGGTAGATGTCTGAGGCAAATATTTCCGCCAAATTTAGCTTCTGATGTTGTGTTGTATCAGACAAGGGAGCGAACAGTTCCGAACTTTTTGGCGTTTCGGAAGGAATCCATTTATCAGTGAATTGAGTTGATTTCTCTAATAATGTAACCTTCAAGTTAAGCTACCTCGCCCTCTCCAGCTGTTCTCTCCCTATGAAAACGGTCTTGATTCTTTCAGGCTACTTGGATGTGTCCAAATTTAAGATACACAAATGGAAGTCTTCTTTCTATCCAATCCACTAGCACTTTCAATAAAAATCACACGTATTCGGCCACATATCGTTGTGGTTGGTTTGTTGATCAGGAGGTTGTTGACCTGTTCGGTGAACCTGGCAATTAGCTTGCAAATGTCTCATCGTTAGGCCAGGCGACCTCATCAGAGTGCGCGTTATCGTCTACGCACTGGTGACATCTCCTAGTTCAGTAACGAAACGTTTGCAAAGCAGCTACCGAGCTACGTGAACAGATCAACAACCAATAATTGCACCCAAGCTACCAAAATTTCGACGTCACTTTTGGTTGCAAATCCTATGTTGCGACTTTAGATCACTGGGATGATTCAGAGATCATCGCTGTGACCATAGCCCCTTACCTAAGTAATGTGTTTTGAGCCAACCTTGCTGGCAGCAGTCCTGGTTGTAATGGATTTTTGTGTTTCAGTCTGGCGACGCAGTAACAAGATGGCCTAAGTTCAACTGGGATAGAGAACTCTCTGTGTATGAAATGAACCGGACTGTTCGGCGTGTTTTTCGCCTCTCCATTCCTCTAAATTATTTGTGTTTAGTTCACGATTCGCTGGATCTGTCCTCCTCTCCCCTAAGAAAAAACTTATTGTAGTATAATTTAACCTCAAAATGATTTTATAGTGTATTCCACGACGATACACTTGACTCAAAATGCTCTTCCTGTCGGGACCAAGTAGTTGGTTCCGTCACTCAGTGTCACCTATCTGAAAGCTGTTGATCCGTGACCTAAATTGTCAGAGAAACTGCTTGCAAAAACCATATCATTTGTGAGGGTCCTTGTAGGACCCGTCGAACCTTCTAACGGATGATTAGGGTCATTTTGTCGCTGGTCATAGCCCATACAGTAGACATCACCATGTCCTGAGATGGCATCATAATGTTCGCGTCACTTCCAGGAAATAATTTACTTATTCGCCTGCCATAGTATTGTGACAGTTTGCTTGGATCAACCAGCTAAATTCCGAGTTTTATTGGATTACTGAAAAGAATTTGAAGGTCGGCTCGAAAAGTTGAGTGGTGAGCTTAGAACGATGTGGATAATTCGCCACTCAGCTAGGGTACTGACTTATGTGATGTAAATGAAATTCAAGTAATATAAAACAATACTTCGCAGCTTAGTTGCACTTGAGCGATTTAATTTTTTTCTCGTCATAAGTAATCTATCCTTGGTTTCGCTCTATTCTGATCAGTCGTTTCGATAACGTTCCAAAAGAGCCTCATTTCCTTTTTGAGCTATCGTTAGGTAGCTTAGAATCCATTCTCCCTACTCAACCAATCGTTTGAAAATTGCGTTTCAGTACGTATCATTTTTTGTCATGTATGGGGCAAATATGAGGTGAATATCTCGGTTCGAACTGGTCAAGAGTTTTTGGCAATCACCGCTATCTTCATTCGCTATTCGTGCAATAAACCAGGTCGGGTGTAGTTGTTTCCACACCTTGTTCTCATACATACATTTTTTTTCTACCGAAGTCACGTGATTTGGCCATCAGACGCCATATGTGCCACACGTACTGGTACAGATCTGACGAACACGTGATTTGGCGAATCAGTCACATTACAAACCTATCTTGTGCAATTTTCGTTCCCATGGTACGGGTGAATATGCCAATAAGTTACCAGCATTAAAAGATTATTGAAAAATCTTTCGTTCTGTCTAGCTTTGTTCCAGAAACATATCAGGCCGGAAAATGTGTTACCTCTCTGATTGGAGGCATTCTGTCGCCAATATAGCACATACATTTTTCACTGAACGAACCTAGTGACCTCCAGTGTTACTTTGTGTTTCCTAAAATAGCGCAATAAATTATGATGTGAATATCCGGTGTTTATGGACAAGAATCTGATGTGGCAAACCCGAGTCAGCGCGTACAGTGAATCTGTTAGGAGATAGGAGCCCCTTAAAAAGCAATTAGCCCCTAGAGGAAAGATTTCTGAAATCCAAAACTTTTGTATAATGTATGATACCACCAATAATGAAAAGCCACTTGGAGTGCAACAAGGCAGCAATTTAAGAAGCATTTAATTTGCACTCATTGTAATTTTTGGGTACAGTTAGGTTCGAGGTCATCACATCTATCTACGAAATATTCAAGCAAAATTGAAAAGAACCTTCGCAACAAAGGGGCAACATGTTCGTATTGAGGATGGTGGACTGAGCCGTGCATACTGACCCGATGAACGAAAGTAAACGGAAAACCCGACCATGGTCGTTGTGCTTGCGGTAAAAAACCCTTCGTATTCACAACAGAATTATTCAAGCGGTCCTCCCAATGCAAGGAGCTGTATTTGAGTTTTGCTCTCAGCAGCGCTTCAGCTTTGCCGTGGCCTGAATGAAACTCCAGATATGTGAAGTGCGAGGTGATCGTGCTACCACCGGATTAACCCGATGAGCGAAAATCGCAAAGAGCTCATATGCGTTTTAGTACAACGTCAGCAGCATTTGAGGGGCGAATGAGATAATTCTCCTTCATTCAGGTGGAACGAGGATGAATTCACCGCTTGATCCACGTACCGTACACGATTGTAACGATACTGTCTCACTTGGCGAAAAACGTGTTCTTCGTCAGTGGTCTGTTCATGGGTCTAGCCATTCAGGGTCAAACAGATCATTTATTTACGCACCAACAGGCTTGATCAAGTAGAACGTTGAGTGAATCGTCGAGCCATTTATTTAATGTAAAGGTACAGAAAATAAAAAAAGGCAAGAAAACAGAAGAACGACAAACAGATACAACAGCCTCACTGGTTGCGTCACATCGACATGTCGAGATGTATTTCCAGCCACTAATTTCTTAGGTCTATGATGCGGTAACCTGGCAGATGTCAATCAACAAGACAAGATCTTTTGTTATGTACTTTGTACTCCTTCCTCAGACCGTACCCTACCCATATTGTGGTACCTTCCAATCGGAACCTGCTTCAGCAAACAGGGTACGGCGAGGCAACCAATCAGTTGGAATACGGAAAACATGAACGAGCCAGCGTAGTTGGTGCAGCAGAAACAACTCGTCGATGTGACAGAATTTGATTTATTGGCTTGCTGATTTTGTGATTTATTGGTCTACTCGTGGCACTTCAACACTGCTAAACCAATGTTCCCATGATAGGTGTGCGATACTTCGAAAATACCGACGGTCAAAACAGGCTATCGTCTTTGCCTTCGCCGCACAGTGGTCAGGTTCCAAAACCGTAAAGCATCACTGGACGCACTCGCGCGTCCGTCATGTCGACCATAGAGGCACCTAATCCTGAAGGAGGGCGGAATGAGTTTGGTGATTCCGGCATTCAATTCATCAGTAGTAAAGCCACTCGACGTGACAAAACTGCCCACTGAGGTAAATCTTCAACTACCTCTAATGGTCCTGATTTCATGACCAGCTATCGTGGTGCACTCCCTCAATCTTGTGATAACACTTTGAATTTTGAAGGTGCAAAGGACGTTTGGTCAGTTCATTACCGACTTCGACCTGCTTGGAGCTCAGCATTTAGGCGTATTCCTTGATTCTCCATTGATCTTACGGTCTACTTGTACAGCAAGTTGTATGAAACTGGAGAAATAAACTCATTTGTAAATTACACTGCTGTTACCGGGGGGTTAAACTCAACCCAAATTGAATCCCTCTTTGCTGATATTCTTCACCTGATTGTGATGCACAAATTCTCATCTAGTAGGCAATAAGTTCCGTTGAAGAATATAACAGAGGTCGAATTTAGTTGAGTCTGTCACCAACGCCAATCTAATTTGCACATGGATGTAGCTCGTCAAGAACCAGGAAGGTTTGGGTTGCTGATTTGATAGTCCAGTATATGATCAGACTGAGCCGCTCTCAGATGCATTTCAAGTTGGATGTTGGTCTTCCTTTGTCGTCAATACGCAGTTTCAGTGTAAGCTGAGCTTGGTAGGTTAATTTCAGGTTTCTTAGCTCGGAACTGTCGGACTTAGTTAAATTTCGTTCACTCTACACCAAAGGATTTGATGGCCTTTTTGCCTTTTTTGGAACAAAACTTACCCTCCAGCCTCGGGGACTGCACCTAGTTGATGAGCCCGAAGAAGAACGAAACCGGTCGTGGGCTGTCGAAGATTTTCAGCAACCTTGTGTGTAGTTTCCCTTATGAAAATATACTGCGACATCCCAAATGAGTGTATTTATCGAAAGCAGTACATACTATTTTCTAGTTTTTGAAATTCCTGTTATTCTGTGAAAATGTGAAGATGCTTCCACTGAATTAGTTTTTTTCTGGGGGAATATGCTCTTTGTTCACTTTGGCCATCTAATGGCTAATGACGACCTGAAAACATGCTGGCTATTGTTTTTACGAAACAGCTGCGCGCATCATTACAAATGTTCCAAAATAACCTTATGAACAGGCTTCCAATCGGATTATACGCTGGTCCCACAAGTGGTTGAGAAAGTTAAACTAACCTCCAACTTCTACCTGTTAACAATATGATGACAAACGTCACGTTCTCTGTTTTGTGAAAATGTCCGGAAATACTTCAACAGGGGACATACCACAATCGGTGGAAATGGAATCCTAAGTGCAGAGGGGAAATCTCCGCAGAGGAATTCTAAAGACTGATACGCCTGAAGTATAAAGTTATCCGCTGACCCAGTGGAGCATAAACGTTGATTCGATGGTTTTGGTGTTCAGTCGGCAAACGAGAGCGATAAATGTAACTCACGTTTTTCTGTTTGTTTGTATTGAATACCATACTGATCCCCTTCCACTCCGACCGGAATTTCTACCTAAAATGTGTTCTTATCAACTTGCGTTCAATATGTTCACTCGAAAGTATAACCCAGATTCGTAACTAGTCTGTTTTTTGACAAAAACGGCAAATTAACAGTGAAATCCCAAGAGTTAGCACAAGCTAAACCAAGACTCATTGCATAAGCTCTTAACTGGATGGTTTTTCGTTCCAACCCACTTCGGAATTTTTGACTGGCTAGATTTGAGCAACGTGACCTTCCTTGTGCCTGTTTTTGAACGACGTTGCGTTTATTCTCCATAACGTTCCGAATTTGTACTTTCCTTTTTAACTCTAAACCAGGGCACATAAGTTTGAATGTGGCTCATCCGCTACCAATTTTTGGGTCCTGTTGACTGTCGGATGTCCTCTTGTCGTCAAGCCGGTTATTCATGGAGTTACGCGTTAGGTTCCTAATCATCATACAACCAAAGTTCCCCAGTCTTAGAGAGCATGTACCTTCGAGGAACTTCCTCACAAAAGTGTCCATTCCTGGGAGGTACAACGTGAAAACCAAAACACCGCTTTTTCGTGGGGTTAAAAACTTAAAACGGTTTAGAGCGGCGCAACCCAAAGTTATGTACTATCCATCAAAGTGAATAGAGTTGGGTCGTCTTATTTTAGAAAAGCGTCGAACAAAAAGGCCTTGTTGTCCGGTCCTGATTTATACAACCCGATAAGATGCATCATGAATTACTTAGCATGCACCACATGTGGTCGTAGTTTTTTTTCCACCAGGCGCCAGACGGTCATCTCTAAACCATCTGTTAAAGTGCCTGAATAATATGCGAACATTTACTTTTGCTCCTAGCAACAAACAATCTACTCCTGAAAATCTAACAAAACCGAACCAAATCGTTCAACTATTTCTCAAAATAGTAAGCAATCGATTACTACTAATTATTTATAGTTTCTGACAAAAATAAACCACGAGGCTATACACCCATTATTTTTGTAAAGTTTGACTCCCTTTAGGAATAGATGCACTACGGGAAATACCGGTTCCTGTAAGTTTTACAGCACATTCTTTCTGGACCAAAACATTTTCTGGCTACGTAGACTCATTTGCAAATCACTCTGGTGTTACTTTGGACTCATCCAAATCTTTTGCCTATGATATTCTTTAACTGAATGAGCTGCATAAACACCAACTCACGTTTCAGTTGACACGATATGTAGGGTATATTTTCTCGAAGCAACATACTACTGATGAGAGTTTTCAGCAACATTTTGAACAGTATGCTACACTGTGAGATACACTCACTAGCATACCGATTTGTGGGTTGTCGAAGAGCTTTCGACAACTTTATGAGTAGCTTTCTTCAAGTGTGTTACTTTAGTGAAAACGCTGTAATACTTTCCTTACCATCTGGCCACCTTGCGGAATGACGAGAGTGACGAAGGTATCCAGGACTTCTGGCTGTGTCGATTTACGCAGGACAAAATTACTGTTGTCTTTCCAGGATAATTTCATCCATTACTAAATCATTACTGGAACACTGTTGCCAATGTCATGCACAATGGGACTGACTTGCCAAAAACTTCCCTCCAAAGAACACTCCTTTATGCAAGCAGCTTACAAGGTCCCAGGGTACGAACCTGTATGAAATGTAGCCAAGGACACCTCGGTGACTCCCTCATTGTCTCGATCGTCAGGTTACGCACATGACGTTGTGATATTCCGCCTTTTGTTTATGTCACTTACGAAGATATCAGGGGCTTGTTTGGATGGGAAACAGACTTAAAGAGGCAGTTATTCCCTCATGACCGGCAATTTGGTAACGCTAATTCGAAGTTTATAATTATTATTTAGGTCTTTCTAAGCGCAGGAGATGTTATCAGCAGCGTACCGCAACGCAGATCTAGGTAGCACTTTATGCCTGCATGTACTGGGTTGACGCATTTCGGTAAAACTATTCTATTTGCCAAAATCTGCGCACAAGCCGATCCATTTTAATATGCATGTCAGAGAGGACTGAATGTCTACAAAGATGTTTGGAAGTGTATCTGGTAGTCTAGTTTACACAACGACTCTGTTGAAATTCTGCGACCTTATCACGCCAGGCAGTCTGTGCTTTTAAATGAGGCTTGGATCATAGCAAAGCCCTCCATTACACTAAATCGATCGTGCCGCCTCATGGTTATTATGACAGTTTGCCGCCAAGCTGAACCCACCCATTCAAAGTCCTATAGTAACGCAACAAAGCAAAATGTATCCACCTGCTTTATCAATTACTGACCCTCTGTGCAATGGTACGAGTTGGGCTCAGGGAGGTAGACACGTTGACTAGTTCGAACAAGTCAGTGAGGACAAAATCAATACGGAATTTACTCATTTCGTTTAATCTCGTTTGCCGTATCGCATGTAAAATATATGGCTAGGCACATCGTTTATATGGAAATAAACCTTAGCTTGACCGACCAATACGACCGAAATAATCTCAGATTAAATCGCAGTTCTTTCTGATCGCAAAATAACGGTCTTGGTTAGTTAATCAATATTACCTTGGGGACCTTTAGTCGCGCTATGATCGGGAAAGAAGAGTAACGTTCAACACTGTGTCCCATCCGAACGAGATGCCTGGTGATCGATAACTTGGTTTTCGACTCGTTCCAAGTGAAATCTGGTTTAGTCAGCAGAGTACGAAGTCATTTGGGCAGGTGCTCTTTAGCTCGCATTTCTAACCGTCCGTCAGTACTGCCAATGTACGTATCCCCGCAAGTGGAGGTGAATTTGCAAATGCCATGGTCGCTTAGAGTTTTGATCAACGTCAATGGTATAGAGGTGAGATGGCTCAGTGGATAGAGCCCGAATTTACTGACCAGAAGTTCCGTGGTTCGAACCCTACCTCTGCCTCGCGACTTCCCCTGTCTAGGCTTGGGCGACCTGGCAGTATCCCAGCCCTCGTGCTTCCTTCTGATAGCACGGCAGTTAGGCACCGATAGGCTGCTACAGCTGAACGAACGGTACAGAACTCGCGTATGATCTGTGGATCAGCTATGCTGCGATCCATGTTCAAGGCAGGGTCACCTTTAAGGTCTAGTTAACTAGTTACTCTGCGTCAATGGAATTACAGCGACCTACTAAAAAGGTTTCGACACAAAAGTTTCCTTCCCATGAGTTTAGGCCGCCAGGTTGCCTCTAGTGAAACAGGCTTGATCATCGACTTATTTTCTATGCAAGGAATCTATTTCGCGACAATATCATGGGATTATGCGCTTTCTCACCGAACTCCATGCCTAATCGGTGGAGTTGACTAATTTTTGGTCTGCTGGTCACATGAGAAAGCAAACCAACGATTTCGCCACTAAAAGTTCCGTCTCGTTGAAAGTGTTTTCTCACAATTACCCACAGTAACGACACAACACTTTTAACAAGTCAGTGGTTGTTACTTTCAGTTTGGTTCCTTCATTCTAATTTCAGAGCTTCCACCAACCCGGTTTGGTGGTCACAGCTGTTTAAAACTTCGTACACACCGTGTAGTACATTCCACGAAGTCCCCGTGGGTTTCCATAGTCTTTCTGTGGTCAGCTAGTGCATTTCCACTACCTGTAGTGAGACTTTAACGTTTGAGATTACAATTAGCTGCATTTCATTTTACACCGATCTGCCTGGGTACCTAGCTGTAATATAACCTTGGATGACAAAATGCACTTGGGTGACATAGCGAGAATGCAAAGTTATCCGGTTTGGAACATTGTAAAAGGTCACCGAGAGAGGGCTATACTGTTGCGATTAGTCTGATTTCTGTATTTTTCGACCTGCCGTGATTTACCAAATGGTTTATTCTAACGTGCATTCCAATAGTGGACAGGAAGTGAGTATTTTTGGCTTACTTCTCTTCATTATGGACTGGACTGATCGCAGGTCGTTGAGCTGTCCTTATATGTGTCTTATAAGTTGACCAATAGGGTTGTTGTGGACTACTCAGCCGATATAGACCACGTCTAGACAAATGGATTGGTGAAACAGCCCACAGTGCACTTTGCTGAAATAAGCTGATAAGTCGCGTGTTCTCCATTGAGGAAATGTCCTTCGACAGAATCCAATGCTATAAAAATGGATGCCGAAGGAAACTGCTCTTTCATGCCAAGGTCCTTCCGTAGAGAGGTTCTCCGTCTGAAGGAAAACTCCTGTAATGTGTCTGAATATTGACAACTTGGGGATGCTTGTTGGTTGTTGATCAGGTGGTTCCCAAGTTGAGCAGTTCGCCCCCAAACGGGGAGACATCATCAATGCGCACAACGACAACTGCGTACCGATTATGTCGCCTCGATTTGTGGCAGAACGTCTGCAAACTGATTGCCATGCTCGGTAAACAGATCAACGACCACCCCTGATCAACCACCGAAAAACCCCTGTACACAGTAGAAAAATTCATAGTCTAGTGAGTTTTGTGCACAGGTCAACGAATGTTTTTTAATGGAAAGCACAAACTGTTGAAGCCGTTTTTCGGAAAAGTCCGTTTGGGGGTATTACTTGGTTTTCTATCCACCATCGTCAGCATTTTGTCTGGGATTAAAACAGAAATAAT
>SJOL01001638.1:35602-46896 GCA_004794785.1 Opisthorchis felineus | reverse complement strand
TTTAGGCCGCCAGGTTGCCTCTAGTGAAACAGGCTTGATCATCGACTTATTTTCTATGCAAGGAATCTATTTCGCGACAATATCATGGGATTATGCGCTTTCTCACCGAACTCCATGCCTAATCGGTGGAGTTGACTAATTTTTGGTCTGCTGGTCACATGAGAAAGCTAACCAACGATTTCGCCACTAAAAGTGCCGTCTCGTTGAAAGTGTTTTCTCACAATTACCCACAGTAACGACACAACACTTTTAACAAGTTAGTGGTTGTTACTTTCAGTTTAGTTCCTTCATTCTTATTTCAGAGCTTCCACCAACCCGGTTTGGTGGTCACAGCTGTTTAAAACTTCGTACACACCGTGTAGTATATTCCACGAAGTCCCCGTGGGTTTCCATGGTCTTTCTGTGGTCAGCCAGTGCATTTCCACTACCTGTAATGAGACTTTAACGTTTGAGATTACCATTAGCTGCATTTCATTTTACACCGATCTGCCTGGGTACCTAGCTGTAATATAACCTTGGATGGCAAAATGCACTTGGGTGGCGTAGCGAGAATGCAAAGTTATCCGGTTTGGAACATTGTAAAAGGTCACCGAGAGAGAGCTATACTGTTGCGATTAATCTGATCTCTGTATTTTTCGACCTGCCGTGATGTACCAAATGGTTTATTCTAACGTGCATTCCAATAGTAGACAGGAAGTGAGTATTTTTGGCTTACTTCTCTTCATTAGTAACTGGACTGGACTAGACTGATCGCAGGTCGTTGAGCTGTCCTTATCTGTGTCTGATAAGTTGACCAATAGGGTTGTTGTGGACTACTCAGCCGATATAGACCACGTCTGGACAAATGGATTGGTGAAACAGCCCACAGTGCACTTTGCTGAAATAAGCTGATAAGTCGCGTGTTCTCCATTGAGGAAATGTCCTTCGACAGAATCCAATGCTATAAAAATTAATGCCGAAGGAAACTGCTCTTTCATGCCAAGGTCCTTCCGTAGAGAGGTTCTCCGTCTGAAGGAAAACTCCTGTAATGTGTCTGAATATTGACAACTTGGGGATGCTTGTTGGTTGTTGATCAGGTGGTTCCCAAGTTGGGCAGTTCGCCCCCAAACGGGGAGACATCATCAATGCGCACAACGACAACTGCGTACCGATTATGTCGCCTCGATTTGTGGCAGAACGTCTGCAAACTGATTGCCATGCTCGGTAAACAGATCAACGACCACCCCTGATCAACCACCGAAAAACCCCTGTACACAGTAGAAAAATTCATAGTCTAGTGAGTTTTGTGCACAGGTCAACGAATGTTTTTTAATGGAAAGCACAAACTGTTGAAGCCGTTTTTCGGAAAAGTCCGTTTGGGGGTATTACTTGGTTTTCTATCCACCATCGTCAGCATTTTGTCTGGGATTAAAACAGAAATAATTTTCAGTTTGCACGAGTCAAACGGCCGTAGTAACTTTCTCCAACGTGGGATAACAGAAAGGCTTTGGCGGTGCTCGATGATGGGTAAAGTGAATTTAGGCTGTAAGGATGTGTCCATTGTGACCGTTTCCTCCAATTTTCCGGCCAACTTATGCTCTCCTTGAACCCAAACTGCACGAAATTCGATGAATACATTCATTTGCGTACCAATTTAGTTTTCACGGTAGACTCACTTGAAACCCTTCGTTAAAATACAATGTGATATCTCGAATAGCATAACAAGTGAAACACGAGGTGGCCTTTGTGCAGCACAATCAGTTGAGGAATATCATAAACGAGGAACTCAGTTGGGTTTCAGGTAAATCTCTCGTGGAAACCAAATTGGTATGCGAATGAGTGTATTTTTCGAATTTCGTGCACTTTGGGTTCAAGTGACACATAATGCTGACGGAAACTTGGGGAGTGCACCCACCTGATAAACTACAAGAAGGGTACGGGGCTGTGAAAGAGCTCTCAGCAAACTTGTGAGTAGTTTCCTTCGTGAAATATACTGGCACGACCACCAACTCATCGCTACGCCCCACTACGCTCCATAACAACGCACATCACCTCGATTGGTCATGAAACGTTTGCAATCAAATTGCCCAGCTCAGCGAGCAAACCAACGACCATACTGCGAAACCTCAAATATCGTACCAAATGAAACACGAGACAGCCTTTGCGCAGCACATTCAGGTGCAGGAGACCGTCATAGACAAGAGTTTTAGCTGAGTTTCCGATGAGTTCCCAATGAAAAACAAATTGGTATGTAGATGAGTGTATTTGTTGGATGTTGTCCTGTTTATCTGCATTTGCATTTTGATGCTTATTCAAGGGACTTCTGTGTAGCGTCCAAGTGACTTCACGGTCCTTCAGTCAACATTTCCTTTTTGTTTTTGGAGTGTCATGATATGAGTTTTAAATCATATTGTGACCAGTGACGTTGGTTTACCTCAAGCACTGCTGCAACGCTATATCACACCAAGCGCTCACTACCACTTTTCGTCTTCAAAGAAAAACAATTGTTACAGTCAAGAAGAAAAAAGATCCTCATCCACCCAGGGTTGGAAGTGCCTTCTGAATGCTTCGGTCAAAATTTTCAACACCTTTCTGCCAGCTACCGACAACTTCCTGAGGTACCTCACGCAGTCCTGCTTATGCATTGGTAGTTTACACAACCCACAGTGGATCAGAAAACTCCTGACTCTTGATTCGACTTGTCAGCCTAGGGATGCTATCCGTTTTATCCTCAGAGTAAACAATAAGGCCTTGCGCGTCCGTTAGATCAGTCATCAAGGGGCAATGCAGATGGCTGTAGGGTTTGTATGAGCGCCTGTCTCTATATCAGTTGATATCTATCCACGTTCACTTAGTCAACTTATCGGTGTTCAGTGGAACAAAGGACAGATAACTAACATGTAATTAAAATGCAGAAATTTCTCACTTGTTTGACACCATCTCCCAGTGAATCGTGGAACAGGGGGCATTAGGCGACGAGGTCGATGGAGGTTCGCTGGGGAAACCTCGTTTCTCCGGGTTCCACGGAACAGTGGAAAGACAAGCCGGAACTTGACAGAAAGAGACAAGATATATAAATGTGTGGCTGAAAATATTACTGGAAGTGCTCTTTGTTTAGTCATTGCTCCCCTCGATAATAATTAACAGGTAATAATAACGCCTCGTTCTTGGACTGGTTCCTTGCTTTGAACTTTCTTACGAGTAAGGAGTGTGCCAGTTTGCGTCACTCATATTTTCTGATGAATCCCAAGTTAGATGAGAGTTCGATAAATTGTCCCATTACTGGTGTGTTCGGCCCAATGTTCATTTTATTAGGTTCTGGGTGAACTGAGTGCTACTCACAAGTTGGCATCGATTTTGACCAAACATTAGAAAATTTAGGGGACTTTTGCTGAATTATGTTCGCCATTTTTCAATCCATAGTTTAAATTCTGCTTCACGGTGGAAGACAGTGGTTTTTTTAGTAAATCGGTGCATGAAGCATCTAGTCACCCACTCATCCCCGCACTGACGATGTCACCTCGATTGATGATGAAACGTTTGCAATCCAACTGCCAAGCTCGGCGAACAGACCAACAACCAAGCAGCGCACCCGAGCTACCTATATTCCAAAACATTGCCAGTCAAAATTATGTCTGAAATTTTCCACTTTGTGTTGCGGATCTGCAATTATTACGCAGAACGTATGATGCGTCCTCAGAGCTCGCATTCGCATATTCAAAAAATCTAGTCAACATAATCTGTTTGAAAAAGCTGTGGGATAAATCCATTTTTTGGCGAATTCCGTCTACTGAAGAATTTTTTATCAGTATTCCATCAATACTTCATATTCCTGCTAATGACCTGTGAATAGAGACCCATAGCTTCGTTGAGCAGTACACAGGCTCGAATCCGAATGCTTGTTTAGGGTTTCACAGCAAAATTTTGGTTTGGCTGCATAGCGAATAACATTTCACTTGTCGAATGAAGCATAACTTATTAAGCTCCACAAAACTGATGATTTAAGTAGATTGTGGGTCTCATTTGGACACGTTGACTACGTGTTTGGTGCACTCAACCACAAGAAAAATCTCTACATTGTTAACATAACTCTTTAGCATGCCAACATCAGTTCATACCATGCAAGGAGGCGAATTTCTTATTTTCCACGTTAAAATGTCAGTATGCGAAAAGGTAACATCCTTACGGGGTGATACCAACGAAGAATCACACCAAACCTCTCCGTTGGCACGTGGAACCACCAGACCACCCAGTGTTGCCTCCATGATCCTGCACGGCTTTCTCTATTCAGTAGCACTATTCATCGATTTCCGGGGCTCCAGCATGAGTATGCTTTGGCTGTGAATATCGATCGACATCCGGCACATACTTGTCTGGCAGTCACTGCCATGGTAACCCCTGGTGATATGCCACACATTTGCATAGCTGCGTGTGATAAATAGTCCGCATAAATGCGCCACTGCTTTTAGCCTGCGGGGCGTTATTCGGCGATGGTGCGATAATCGTTGTGTTGTGCACCTGTTGGATTTCGAAGAATGCCTTTGAAGGTGACCTGCACCAGTGCCGACCTTGGCGAAGCGGACAGATCTCCTTACTCAAGCCCAAGATTGTGACTGAGCCTGCTGTGTCTCAAAAGGCAGATACCGATTAAATCTTTTTGAAGCAGAAAACGAACATTTTACCAGGTTGAATTATAGACGTAATACACTACTCATAAGGTTGCCGATAATTCTTCGACAGCCCACGACCGGTTTCGCCCTTCTTGGGGCTCCTCAGGTAGGCACAGTCCCCAAGTTTCCGTCAACCTTTTGCTTAGAAACATCATAAACGAGAGATTCAGCTGGGTTCCAGGTGAATCTCTCGCAAAACCAAATTTGTTTGCAAATGAGTGTATTTCGCTAGGCTGAATTATTTTTAGTTCATACCCTTGTTTTTAAGCTTGTAAGCTTCACAGTTTTCAGTTAAATAACAATAACTCTGTCCACATGGATTTCCTATGGCATACAAATTATCAGTTTGGGGCAAGTTGACTCTAAAAATGGTAAACGTTTCGGTCAATTGCTAGCTATATGGGAAAGTTTTCCTTCATATTTTCCCAACAGATGAAAAATTCGCCACTTCCTAACCTCAGAATAGTTTATGCCTTCTCCGTGGAAAATACAGGCGCCACACTTTGCATATTTCAAATCCCTTTTCGTTTATGGTTGACTTTCTGGCGACGCACTCACGTTCAATATCGTTTTCAGCGAGTGTGAGAGTTTTTATCATTGCATCGTGGAAATTTCAGTTTTCCGAAAATTAGCCCACTCTGAAAATTATTCGCACCGATTAACTTTAGAGTCATTCTGATTTGAATCACGTGTATTGCTAGGTTATTGGTAGAAAATAGTCCACAGTTAAGGAATAACGAAAGAACTACGTAATTTTCTTTGCGTTATCTGCGAGTTGTAAGAATTCGTTCACGAAGCAGAACGTCTCCCATGTCGCATGTTGATAACTGGTCCCTTGGTCATGTGAAGTCAGCTGAGAGAGTGAGGCACAGTGATTTCATACCCTGTCCAAGTGTGATCTACCAAGTGTGATCAGCCACTCGTAGCCCAGTGTTCAACAAACAAGTGAGAGGTCACGGGTTCGAACCTTCCCAACGGTTTGCATGATGCGCATTGTTGATGGCCGTGGAAAGAATACGACAGCCGTAGAGTGTTTGTTGACATACTAGACTAAATGCAGATGTGATATTTTGTCCTGTTTTAATCAGTACGTTACCCCTAACCACCCCCTGCGCATCGTCACATTCGGACCACTACTTCACGTTATGCTGGCGAAACACTGAGGAAGCTCATTACGGCAAATTTTGGTTTTTGGGTCTTGCACTTCACCATCAAAACAATCCGTACCTGAAAGTCTGGAACCGATCGGCGTGATCTTCCTGAAGTATTTCGGAAGTTTAGTTCCACATACTAAGGCAAGTAAGTCAAATCGAGTTGTTTTTGAGGACAGCGTTTGAAAAAGTTAATCATTCAGCCGACAAGTAGTTGAGATGGGACAGTTTTATTCAATCACGTCCAACAGCGTGAGTGTTATCTGGTGATTTGTGATGCAAATTGTTGTATGCCCACTTGCGTTGCTATAACTGCTGGGTTAAACCACGCGTGTGAACACTTTGACGATTCAAACACTCGCTCACTGAACTATGAGTTGAAGCAACAGAGGTTAATTATGCCGGATCGTGATACAACTCTGCGTCCGTCTCCCGGTAAAAAAAACATACAGAGGCAGGGAAGACGATCCAAAATAGAGGGGAAAATACCGCAGAATTGGAAATGCAATCCTTGTGATGGTAGACTCAGACAGACGGAATTCGGCCACAAAGTGTATGCTTATCATAAACAGAATATGAATTACTTCACTGCCATGGTCGTCTCCAACGTCTGGAGGCAAGCTGCTGTGCACCAAGTAAGCTGTCATGTGCTGCCTGCTGACGACGAATTACTGTAGCGCTGGTAAGAGTGAAACTTGGGCACACCATTGCATTCAGACGTATGGAGATCGATTACAAAAGGCAATATGATCTGATTTACACCACAGAAATGCGGTTCTGTATAATGTAAACCTAATGGTTGTTCCAGAAGAAACATGAGAAATCTAGTCGTCACTTTGAGTAATGTGAGCTGGTATGTTACATGCTCTGGTTTGCTAAAAGGAGAGCGCTAGCCACGAGCATGAGAGGGTTTACCGGTTTAACTTCAATGGAAACAGCTCTTTAGGAAATTAAGAGTGGTCTTTGAGAGATTCAGGACCGTCACTGTACCCGGCAGTGACAACTGTTCGGTTGATGTTACATTGGAAGTATCAAGCATCTCAATCCGCAGAACCAATCAATTAATCCTGAGGTCCTAGTCATCCGATTGGTCATTGTGGACAGGAGAAAGGGATAGTCTGAATCAGCGGAACTTAATGCAGTTTAGTGGTGCTTGTCGTGACACCCTGGGCCATGCTTCGGCCAACAAACAACGTATTACTACAGTTGGGCGAGAGATCGCTGATTCTGCGGGGACGCAGAATGCAGTTGGGCCCATGCTTAAAAAGTCAGGAGAGCTGGTACCCTAGATGTGATGAACGTTGCTGGACTAACCCAGAACAGTTTGTGCCTTTCAATTAGCCGACAGTAGATGAGACGGGAAGCCTGGTTGTTTTTGGTCATGGTTGCCACGTCAAGTGAGTCAAGATATGACGAATGCAACTCACAAACAACCGGCCAGTTTCGTATCCTTAAATGTATCAAATGGCCCGTGTAAAGGCCTGGCTTGGAGACCATAACCTAGCTTATTGCTGGACAAAATCTATGGAAAGGCTCCAGAGGGAGCTAGTGAACCATTGTCCACTGTATTACAACCGATGGCGTGTCAGGCGTTTGAAGATGGAAAAGAATGGGAACACGTCACGGCACTACTTGTTGGAAAAACGATCGAAGGTCAGTAGCTGGGTGAAAGTTTGGATGATTGCTGGAACAGGGTACGAAAGCGTTCCCTGAATGACACAGAAATTCATGAAATGGTCCAGTGGATAAGAGTTGTTTCATCTGCGACGCTTCCTACGTTAAGTGTGAACAGAATGGATCAGATTTTCTGTTGATTAATTGTCACTGGCCACTAGTGGAATCAACAGGATCATTTCGGGACCAACTTCCGTTCAGTATGTTCAAGCATTAGTCACTGATCTATCTTCAGCACGAGCAGTATCTTCACAAATACGACGTCGAACTTTTATTGTGAATATATGTTCACCACGAAGAACCATTCTGTCTGGAACTAAACAAATTTCACATCACAATACTGTCACCAAACGGCGAAAGGAAACCTTGAAGAAATTTTTGTAACAGGTTTTGCCATTTTTAATTTGCTGCACAAGTATGGGAATGTGGATGAATCCCAGGTTCGTTGGGACCTTTTTCTGAAAGCAGTTTAGAGGCATCTAAACAGAAGTTTGCGGAACGTTCAACAGGAGAGGTTTAAGTGCTTCATCTGCATACTAATTCAGCTAGAAGGTGAAATGGACGCAGTCGTTCTCTGAGGGAAAGAATGCACCTACAGTTGATCGCCAGAGTCAAACAAAGCTTATCGCCCTCCAGCCACGTGCACTACAATAAGAGGTAACGGCCACAAAGATCCACTCCCAAGCCTACTCTTCATATCCTACAAACTCCACAGCATTTTCAAGCAGGTTGTTTAGCCACGCTAAGATACCGGCTGTGTACACTGTCGCACGAGTTCTATGAACTTAAGCTAATCTAGCGGCGCTGGTGATCGAAGCCCTTATCCTAGATTGGTGGAGGCGGTTAGGTTGGGTAGCAAAAATTACTAAGAATTTCCGCAGTGTTCGGGTAGGTTATGATGGCCAAGAAAACAGACAATGCACGAGCGAGTTAGAGATGAGGAGTTGTCAGCTTCCAAGGGAAAAATTTCAACTTATACCGTAGATCGTTTAACAGTTATTGGTGAGTATGCCCTATCATTCAGGTCTGCGAAAATCAGGAACAATGCCCGACTTGTTGGATCAACTAAATTCCACCATGTCTTGGTTGGCTGAGCACTTAAAAACAGGACATGCACTTTGGTTTACGATGGCTACTGAGTTAGAACGAGGATGCAGATATGGGCGAAGACATGTCAGTCCTAGTATAACGACGCTCTAGGAACTCCTGTCAGCTCTGGACAGTTCATGACAGTTCTGGAAATTTTAGTTCTGTAAACTGAAGCATAAAAAGTGCATACCGTTTCGCTTAAATGACATAGTTGCTTTCATCAGCAAAGTTGCACAGGGCAGAGTGACGCACCCATGGATGTTTTACCTGCCGACGAGTACTTATAAACCAGTCGACGGAGTTCGGTTCACTTCTTTTAAAGTAATCTGCATGTAACCAACTTTCGTATGCGGAAAAGATCGGGATTGTAATGAAGTTCATGAGCCGAAACGTCTGAATACCGTTACCCAACCAATAAATGCGTACTTACTATCCGTGAGGCTGGCAAAAATGCATTACAAGCATTGCTGCCATTATGCGGTACCTGATGAAAAGTGATTCTCAATCAACCTCAGATTTTCTGTGTAACAAATTGGATGGTGAATAAAATCAGTCGCGTACTAGTAACCCTTAGAATGTCCTTTTGATTTTTGGATATGTTTACGGGTCGTCCAGTGGTTAGTTGGAGCAAATACGTACAAGAAAAATCTCCATCCGAGGATTCCCAACTTGCTGGCTTGTCGAATCCATATTTTCCGATTTCAAAACTAGTCAGGACGAGCGATTTTTCTAGTTGCTGTTCTGTGCTATTTTTTACAATGTTTCACTACATCGTTCCGGTTGTTCACCAGTACATCTCCAGTAGGTTCTGCTTATTAGACCTTACAAAGGCATGATGTTATTGATTATTCTTGATGAAATCTCACTGGTAACTAGGGCAAGCCGTTTCTCACCATTACCCCCTAAAATTTTCAGTATGCTCTGGAAAGATGTCTTTCTGGATAATAAAAAATGCTCACCCAAGACTTCGTGCATATAGTGCTTCTATCGTCATAGCCCTCAAAAATCGGCTCATTCTCCGATGAAGATCTTCAGTGGCGTTCCACTACTGTCGTCTTTTTCAGGGTCAGGAACAATACACCTTCCGGTTGCCAAAATGGCTGAAACCACAACGGAAATGCCAGATTCCTGTGAGCCACGCTTAGACCCAAGCTGAGTGTCAAGGTAAACAGCTGATGTTACAAGTAGTCATGGTACACTGACCTTGAGAACACTACATGAAGATATGGCGATACTCGAGACCAAGACCTTTATCGGACTGCAACTGGCTTGGATGATAATTTCATCCGAAATACGCGCACAGCGCAGTCCAGTGGGATAAGCCAGCCTTGAACTTAGTTAGGCCGGAAAACAAGATGAAGCCACGTACAGTAAAATAAATAAACTACAAGTAATTCAGAAGGAAGAATAGTTCACACGATGGGTGAGCTTTCCATCTGAGAAGTCACTTGGGAGGTCACATGGTCACGTGTGACCATGTGACGCGGATTCCGTGGTTGAAGGATGAATGGAGCCATATCCCACCTAAATACGGGTAATCACACTACCACTCAGCTTCTCGTGGTTTAGACCTCAACTACTAACCGGGAGGTCGTGGGTTCGAAACTCTCTCCAGGAGTTTCATTAGCGATGCACTAACGATAATCCCCATTTAGGATGAAACAGCAGTGCATTGCTTCTCGGCTTTTCAGCATAGACTGGCATGACTTACAGGGTGAAATTTCCATTGGAAATTCCAAAAACTCCTCGCACCATCATTATTCATTATTTAGTCAACCAACTCACTCATTCACTCAATCGAAACTCTCGCTATGCACTCAGCAAATCCTTGTGAATTTAGAGCTGTATCAGATATACTAAAATCCAGTGCTGAACTGTGTTAATACTATAATATAACTCTGAATAGAGTGTACACTTATTATATGTGTCTTATTTCTTGTTTCTGGTCATCAGTACTGACAAACAACTACTCATATCTTCCAGTGCCCGTTGTTTGCTAGTTTTTTCTCACGTTTTATTCTCAATTTCAACCGTTTCATTTGCATACATGGGACCGTGTCAATTCTCATAAATCTATGCATTGAAGGAAAACCCCTGAAAGCATATGCTTGCCAACTTACGTAACTTCTGTATATAAATAGGGCTTTTCGGTATCAATACGAAACGGATTTAGGCCGTATAAAGTTCTTATGTACACAGCGGTGGACCAAATTACCTACAGCGGATGAGTGATAACGAGCATTCCAGAACTCAACCGTATTGTAGAACCATTCAAGTATTACCATTAGATGAGCTGCTCTTGACAAGATTGATAGGTTGGAGCTATCTGGAATCCAGTTGAAAATGGGACCGAAAAAGGGGATGATTGACAAACCCGTCGTTATCGGTAGCAGCCTGGCCCGAATTTCACATACCTTACAGGTTCACATGGGGTCAGAGAGTGTGCGGCAGACCGCCCATGTATGTAGTCAAACAGCGTATCGACTGTTGGTTGAGTGCCAGTAATCGGACCCTCCAGGTCGCATGTAGTTTTTTATGACAGGTATGAAACCATGTGCCGATAAATGACGCCACAGAAGGATGATTCTGATGACGCCCGTCTCCCCTGTGTCTCTAAGACTGGAATTCGGAATACTGCGTCTTTCAGGCCTTGAGGAGATCTTGACATGAAGCACTTCACCCAATGTCTAGCATAACATTAACCATTAAGTTCTGCACCAAGTGATTAAAA
>SJOL01001638.1:16793-34418 GCA_004794785.1 Opisthorchis felineus | reverse complement strand
ATATTGTCTAGAGATAACGCACTACTCGTAAGTATGCTGAAAATTCTTCAACACCCCGTAGCTGGTTGGGTTTCAACTAGAACGTAAGTTTGGCAGAGACTCTGGGACTGCGCCTAACTTGATGAGCTTGAAGAAGGGCAAAACCGGTCGTGAGCTATCGAGGAATTCTCAGCAACATTCTGAGTAGTGTGTTACGTCCACGAAATGAGTTCTCTGTCTCTACCCTCTGGAGCGTTGAGAAGAAAAACATCAGAAGAATAGCATCTTGTAGCGCTGTTATTTCTCTACATACGCTAAAAGAAAACAAACTCTGGGCTCCAAATAAGGTATTAGGAATGAAAACCTACCTAACCCGGCCATATTCCATTCCCACATTGTGCTGTGGTCAAGCCTATCAGGCCAAATCAATAGACAAACTGAACTTGAGTCGACTAGTTTCAAAAGCTCCTTGTTCAGCTAAAAAAGGTCAAAACTGTTTTCAAGTGCTGGAGACTGACCCAACCGCCCTAACAAAACTCAATGAGTGAACTAAAAGACGGATTCTAGAAACTGCTCCGATAAAACTGGACCATTGGTAGCTGAATGTGATAGAAACGCATGAAGGTGATACATCGACAGTGTAACTTCAAAGGTATGGCTTGTTCATCAATTGACAACCAGAACTCAGGAGAATAAACAGTTCGGGATTTATTTTCACACACAAAGTTGCTGAAAACTCTCGGGGTTCATCAGTTAGACGCAGTCTCCGAGTTTCCGTCCGCCTTATGTTCCAGTTGAACACAAACTGTACGGAATTCTACTTATATACTTATCTGCATACCAGTTTGGTTTTGGCGGGAGACTCACCTGGAGCCCAGCTGAATCTCTCGTGTATGATGTTCTTAAGCAACTGAATGTACTGCACCAGGCCGCCCCATGTTTCAGTTGGAACAATATTCAAGAGGTCACGATACATGTATAGACGTAATACACTACTCATAAGGTTGCTGAAAATTCTTCGACAGCCAACGACCGGTTTTGCCCTTCTTGAGGCTCCTCAGGTAGACGCGGTCCCCGAATTTCCGTCAACCTTATGTTCTACTTGGAGGGCTTGGGGGGGATTGGAGGGCAGTTGAGCCACCCATGAAAACCAAGTTGATATGCAAATGAGTGTGCTTGTCGAAGTTTGGGAGTTAGTTTTGCAAAAATTTGAATACCACGCAAAAAGGGTAGACTGGTCCCGTGAATTGCAAACTAAACAGGTATTTGTATCACCGAACCAAAGAACTCTGCTGTCCAGAAAAAATCGAATCTTGTGAGTCACTGTGCGAAACATTCGCATACTAAAACCATTACTTTGAACTGTTTAATAAAGTGAGGAATCAATTAAGATTTACGTCGACGAACAGGTTGAATACTTCCAGCGGATTGCGTATTCCAGTGGAATGTTTTTCAACCCAGAATGAATTTGAAAACGTCCTCATCGGGTAGTTAACGGATCCCTGGGTTTGGATCTCCGTCACGCAGTTGCACCCACAAGACAATTGCACTGCACCTTAGACTCTCTCACTTGGTGGTAATTCGTGAGCGTAGGCATCGCGTTTCTGATGCCTGAGGTTTGCTTGGGTGTCCAAACTGCTAGTTCAGGGGCTATTTGCTCGCGTAAACGCAGTCTCTCACCTGATCTCTCTCATTGCTGATGGTCCACAGGGGTCAGCAAAGTTGACAGGTAAGCAAACAGCAACATCGATCAATCGACACGTTCCTCCCTCCAGGCCGGACTTCAGAAGAGGCGGGTCAAACAAGTGTCAGGCGAACAGGATGCAGTGAGGCGTTGGAAGTTCACCCATACGGGCACTCAAGCACTCAATTTTAGACAGAATAAGTTACAAAGTTTTAACCGAAGCACCATACGTCCAAGGCCAATGTAGGAATGCTAGTGCCAGGTGATGCGTTATTTTCTGTCGTCTATCTTGACTGCATTGATCGACTGCCCGCCCCATCAGGCAATCCAGACAATGTAACACGAATGACGATTCACAACATTTGAACACTGTTTTGATTAACTTTGGGTGTTTGTGGGGTTTGTTGAAAGAGTTAAAACCGTCCAGATGGATGCGACATAAATATCGGTTTAACAAGCCTCGCAACTGTCCATAAGTTATCAGCTGACTTTATCAAATTCAAAACCAGCCCTCGTTCCTCTTGGACTTTTTTTCAAAGATGAGTCATCGCCTTCCAACTTGAATCGATATGAGTCACAGTGACGAATAAAAACATGACAAACTGTAACAACTGGGCATTATTCTTTTTGCGAATTTTGTGAAAAAAAAACTCTGTAGCTAGCTTTCCATGGGAAAACAAAAATTTCACGTTGGCAAATACGTACTTAAAAAAGAACACACGAATTGGGAGCCTCGCCACAAAATTTTACGGCCATTTCAGTTAGTTAATCTATATGTCGTACGACTGTGGCTAGCCAGTTGTCCTAAATGAATATTCCCAATGCTGCGAACGCCTTTTGAAGTGTTATCTGTAAGTTTAGGAATGCCGAATATTGGTGAGTTGGATGAAGGTTTGATAACTTACTCACTTAAAGAGTTTTCCATGAATTGGCTAAATACATTCATTTGCGCACCAAGTTAGTTTCAACGCGGGTAACAACTAATTATCTCTTTTTTGATGTTCTTCTCCAACTAAACGTGCTGCATCAGGCCGCCTCATGTTTCATTTGGTACGATGCGCCAGTTTCGCAATAGATTTTATAGATTTAACACACTACTCAGAAGGTTGCTGAAAACGCTTCGACAGCACACGACCGGTTTCGCCCTTATTTGGGCTCATCAGGTAGGTACAGTCCTCAATTTTCCCTCAACTTTATGTTCTACCTGAATTCAAACTACAGCCGTTTACAAACTAATGTGGTTTTCACGGGAGACTCAGCTGAATTTCTTGTTTATGATGTTCTGCTTTCCATGCAATTTTCACAAGGTCAGATGGCAAATGCATCAGCGAATCGCAATGAAATTCACCATAGCCGGACACTTAAGTAACATTAGAACAATCAGAAGAGATCTGATTCTTGTGCGAGCATTTCTGTAAAAGTGAATCTCGTGTCTGAGAGGTGAAGCCCCGTAGTTGTGCGTGAGTTACTTAGCACTTTACTGAACAGATAAATAAAGAACCGGTCACTATATAGGTTGTTCGACAGTTTCAGAATTGGTATAACTCACGATTACTCCAAAATTCAACTAAAAGTTATTACAATGGCAATGTGGTGGAAGATTGGTAGCTCGGTTGCATTCACTGCGAGTTGATAAGGTGACTGTTTATGTGTCCACCGAGCTTGGCAACTGACTTGCAGACGTTCCGCCACCACAATCAGTACGTGGTTTAGTGGGTTGTTCCTCTCTTCGCTTATATATTTCGCAAACAGAAGCTTTAAGCTCCAATCTGACTGGCTATCCATCATCTGGAATCTGATTGGTCCATTTGTGACAAATATTGCATCGTGGTCTGCGGTGATAATAATGAGCATTTGCGATTGCTTGAACTAATGGCAGCTTTTCGGAAAAGTTTGGTAACAATCGGTAGATTTATTGCTGGACAACGTTTCGCTTTTGACACAAAAGCTTCGTCAGGTTAAGTGACTAGGTTACGAGGTTGGTCGAGATTTAAGGCGGAAGGAGAACCAATCATCTAAGTCAAGCTAAATCTCTGTTGGGTGTCGGCCGAAGGATTTTGTGTGTTAGGGTGGGTGACCAAGTGTTGGACCGATGGGGGAACCTAATTGGATTTGGGTCCAGCCTAGGGTGTAGTTCTTCTGGTTCGGTTCACTTAATGATCCCTCTTGAACTTCGTTTGCACTTTCTGTCCGTCTGTGTGGATGGGCTAGTGCTACGATAGTTGTGTAAGAGGGATTCTGTGAACTTTGGTCGGGTTGGGATTTCCACCCCCTGTTTTTGCTAATGATTCTAAGTGAATTGACAACCACACAGTCACGTGTCAACTCGGCTTATCTAAGACCGCTTTCCATACGCTCGCCAGTTCCACACCCTCGATTCTGTTCACGCTATGATGCTTGGTGATTTCCACCGCTTCGGCTATCAGCCGCTGTGGTGTGAATCGCAGTCCCCGTCTTAAAACTTCCACATTATCCAAATCTATACTATGTCCCGTGTCTAAGGCATGTACCGCCATCGCTGAGTCTTTGACCAGCGTTTGGTATTCTACCGCATTCCTTGGTGGTTTGTTTATTCTCCTTTTATGCTCACCAATTCTGGTGTGCAATTCCCTGGCAGTTTGTCCTATGTAAACCTTAGTGCAATCGTTGCAATTAATTTTATACACACAGTCCCTAGTCCTTTCAACCGGGAGGGGATCTTTCAATTGCACCAAAACTGAGCGTAGCGTTCTTCCCTTCTGGAAAGCTACTCTAATGTTGGCCAAGTTCAATATTCTTCGAATAACCTCCGAAGTTCCTGCTTTATATGGAATGACTGCTGTGCCAATCCATTCCTTACTGGGTCTAGATACCGGAGCCAATATCTTTCTTAGTTGACGCCTAATCAAACTCACTGGGTATCCTATTTCTTGAAGTCTGTTGGCAATCTCGATTTGAGCTGCCGTTCGGTCGATCTCTTCTGTGCACAGCGCTTTGACTCGACGAAACATCGATGAGACAATACTGGCGTACACGGACTTTGGGTGTGCTGATGAGTAGTTTAAAACGTTTCCTGTGTCTGTTGGTTTCTCGTACACCGTAGTTTTTAATTTCCCCCCACTCTTATGTGCTATACAGTCCAGGAAGGGTAATGTGCCCGAGGTGGACTCTATCTCCATGCTAAACTTGATGTGTGGACTTAAACTATTGAGATAGTCGTGGAAGCTGTTCACGTTATCTCGTTTGATTACAACAAACGTATCGTCAACATAACGCCAAAATACTTTCGGTGGACAATGAAATCCGGCCAAGGCTATTTGTTCGAAGTCCTCCATATAAATATTAGCTAAAACTGGGGATATTGGAGATCCCATTGCAAGACCTTGTTCTTGTGTGTAAACGGTTGTGTCAAAAACAAACTGATCGAGATTCAAACACACTCTTATGCCCTCAACTATTTCATCCACCGAGAGCTGTGTCCGTTCCCCAAGTGTCGTGTCTACCAGTAACAACCTCTTGGTTACCTCCAGAGCATCTGCCCTAGGTATGTTTGTGTACATTGAGACTACGTCAAAACTCACGAGGACTTCGTCCATCTCCAAGGGAAGCCCTGCGACTTTATTGGCGAAGTCGTACGAATTCCTAATGAAGGTGCTTGATTTCCCCGTGAGCGGTTTTAGTATACCAGCTAAGAATCTGGCCAGCTCATGTGGTGGCGAGCCTATACCATCCACTATTGGCCTTATCGGGACATCTGCCTTGTGGATTTTTGGCAGTCCGTAAAGTCGTGGTTGAATCGCACTTTTTGGATACAGCCGATACCACTTACCTTGCCCTAAATGGTTTATTACCGATCTTAAATATCTACCAACTTCGACCTTATTCTTATTCATTATTGAAGTAATACTGCTACTGGTAATTTGTCGATAGGGTCCATCGGCGAGGTGTTGCCTAACCTTTTGAAGATAGTCGCTCTTGTTCATTACTACTGTGGCTTTACCTTTATCGGCCTTGGTAATGACAATACTATCTACCTGTCTCAGTGTGTTCAACGCTCTCCTCTCTGATGGTGCAATATTCGGAGCTCCCGGCTGTTGGGATTTTAGGACCGTGACCAATTGTACTCGTAGCTTCTCAGCTTCCGCTGAAGGAAGTTTTTGAAACACCGACTCTACACTAGGAATTATTTCCTCCGCTCTTATTACTTTTTTGCTCACTGCGAAGTTTAGTCCCTTTTCTAACAGACAGCGTTCGTCTTCACTCAGTGGTCTATCTGACAAGTTAACTACACTACAGTAATTGGTGGATGGTTTCGTCCTTTCTGTGACCTTTCTAGAGCCCTGAGTCATGGAAAACAGTTGGTCGAACTTACGTATCTGCCTATCCTTGCATTGCTGGCCCTGCGTAAGCTTCACTTCTGTTGCTTTGGTGTTGAGCATCTGGAAGTTGGCGGGTGAGATTGCGGTCTGAAGATCTTGGCTGAGTTGACTGGCGTGGCGGCGTAGTTCGGTTAATCTCTGGGTGGTTAGGTAAATCCTCTGTTTGAGGAATGACTTGGCCGCTGACAAAGCAATTTTTGCGGAAGCAACTGACGTGTCCGGTGGCTTCACAATCAGGGATGGTGGAATAATATTGTGCTTTAAGCATCTAATGTTGAATACACGATGGTTCTCCCATTTTGCCTCCAGTCCCGCCAATCGAACGTACTCGCTTGACATTTTTCGAACATGAAGTCCGTAGGTATGTTCAACCAGGTGAAAAACGCTTGAAACCGATTGAGTAATCATCGTTTTCGGAAAAGTTTGGTAACAATCGGTAGATTTATTGCTGGACAACGTTTCGCTTTTGACACAAAAGCTTCGTCAGGTTAAGTGACTAGGTTACGAGGTTGGTCGAGATTTAAGGCGGAAGGAGAACCAATCATCTAAGTCAAGCTAAATCTCTGTTGGGTGTCGGCCGAAGGATTTTGTGTGTTGAGGTGGGTGACCAAGTGTTGGGCCGATGGGGGAACCTAAATGCATTTGGGTCCAGCCTAGGGTGTAGTTCTTCTGGTTCGGTTCACTTGATGATCCCTCTTGAACTTCGTTTGCACTCTCTGTCCGTCTGTGTGGATGGGCTAGTGCTACGATAGTTGTGTAGGAGGGATTCTGTGAACTTTGGTCGGGTTGCTGCAGTTACATCACAGACCGGAAACTAAAACGTGCAGCCCACAGCTGCGGTCTCCTTACCCACGAAAAATCACTTGCGACAACAGAAATCGCGCGCAGCAGCATATTCCAGTGGCTAACTGCACAACACATGCTGCAAGTCCCGGGCACATGATTGACAAAACATAAACCACTAGCATGACTTGTAAAACAACAATCACGAGTTTCGTTTTTCCCTTGGTTTATTTTCTTGTGGCGATGGGGCAGTGTGAAAAGCTAGCACAGCGTGTTGGCTTTCTTTGTGTGTTTGCGCACCGGTGAAACCGGCTGCTGTGCAGGTGCAAATGATTCGGGAACGCGTCTCATATAAGGCTGGTGCGATTTTATCGAATGATGGTGTTTTTCTCTTGTGAAGCGTATTAATAGTCTGACTACACACTATTTTCCAGGTCAAAATTTTCATCGGAATTGATCATTTTGGTGAATCCATTTTCCATTATACATACATACGTGTATGTATATATTAGACACGAAGTATTATTAAATTCCACTAACCACAATACACCATGGTATGTACACCATGGTGGTGTAGTACACAGCAGTGTATCATAGTACAGTATAGTACAGTATAGCACAGTGTGGTACGGTATAGTATAGTATAGTATAGTATAGTATAGTATAGTATAGTATAGTATAGTATAGTATAGTATAGTATAGTATAGTATAGTATAGTATAGTATAGTATAGTATAGTATAGTGTAGTGTAGTATAGTGTAGTATGTTATAGTATAGCATAGTTCACTGTAACATAGTATAGTATGTACTGCATTGTATTGCGTAGCACAGTCTTGTACAGTATAGTACAGTGTAGTACAGCAGAGTATAGTATGTCACATCGTAAGTCCTCAGCTGCTACAACATAGAATGAAAACCTTCTTGGCTGACTTACCGACAGCTGTAGAACTAGTGTCTGCCACAAGCCATTCAAACCAGGGGTGCTCAACGGGACTGTACGGCCTACATTACTGTTCAAGCTGAGTATACAAACGCTGCAAAACAAACTTCCCCACCTGCTGTGCGGAATTTGTGGGATGAAAGATGATCCACGAGGTTTCAGGAATGCAATCATAATTCCTGTGTGTAAAGGGCCCGATGTCGACAGAAGCTGGACTCTACCACTCAGTCAGCATCCTGTAGACAGCAGGCAAGAATATGCCCTCTATCCCGCTCAATCAACCAGTCACTGACATTGTGGAGGGTGAACTTTCTGAAGACCAGTGTAGATAACAAAGTGGTGAAATTATGACCGGCTTGCTTTTTACTGCAAGAAAAATACAAGAGGAACCTCACGAACGGAACCAATCGCCCTAAAGACTAATGTGGACTTCATTGAGGCAACCGGCTCAGGCAACAGAGAACCATCGTCGAGCATCTTACGGAAGCTGACAGGATGAATGTCAGCCTTATTAAAATCTATCATTCTGGGATGCGCACCTGCACAACTGCCTTAAAGATGTTTGAAACAGTGAAGCAGAACTGTGTACTTTCGCCGACCGTGTCTACCCTCTATCTAAAACTGTCTTCGTACAGCTAGTCCACTGTTACAAAGATGGCATACAGATACAAAACTGGATGGATGTTTATCTGTTCAACTCAATGCCGGTCATCTAAAGACTGGCGTTAAATTCTGGAACCCCTGGCATTCCGTCATTTGTGTAGCCTTTAGATAAGCTGGGAGTTGGGAGGACCTGGCGTTAGACAGAGCTGTCTGAAGACTCTCTCTGCTTGCAAGAACGGGAAGAAGTAAGACGCGACGCGTCTAAATACTACAAGAGAACCATTCAGAGAGGGCTCAGTCCCCATAATGCAGCCTCGACCCTGTGAACCTGTACAAGGAGTGAAACCTAGAGTTTGTTACATATTGGTGTCTGACAATAGGACCGTGTCTTCCGGTATTCAACTCAGTATCATCTTGGAGACGAGGCGTATTAGGGTCCGGAGTTGGTATAAGGAATGCTACAAAGCCCGTTTGTTCCAGTTATTGGACTTGATACTGACGAGTAAAAACGAAATACGTGCGTCTATCAGTCCCTCTGCCCTTATAAAGGGAAATGACCGTTTTATGTAAAATACTGTACTACTGTTTTAAAACCTTAGCAACTTCACCTTTCTTGTTCAGTCAAACTGGTGTATAATTTTATTGCCCTAACATGCGCCACTGTATTGACTATCATCTGTGCTTGTGTGTCCGTAAGATCGCGCACATCATCATCATCATTGACAACAACGCCAGATGAAATCACTACCTTACAAACTTGGCAGTTTTTTTCGCCTAGCTGGGCAATTTTGTTGCAAACTTTCACCATCATCAGTGCGTTGAGATTGGAAGTGCGTGGTTGTTGCGCATGCGTGTATTGATCAATGATCGATCAAGGTTGATCTGGGTGAGCATATCCAAGGCCATGATACAATATGCTTTGCACGAGTAGTATGTGAATGAGTATCACAATAAATCAAAACAGTTGTTTAGCGTTCTAAATTTTATCATCTGAGCAGTACTCCACAACATTTCCTTGGTTAGCATAGGATGTTTTGGTTAACACAACTCATCATCAAGTGACGTACCTTTGGCTAGACCAGCTAAGCCAACGGCAATACTTCAGAGATGTGGCTTCATTGATGACAACTCCTGATATCTTGCCAGCAAAACAGCTCAGTAGTGAGCACAACTCACCGTCTACCGGTAGGTGGTTAGCTCGAGCCGGTTAAAGCAAGCCATCAAGTCTTCACTGTCTTGAAAACCCAAGGTTGCGGCTTATCTGGTTCCGGAACTTGCATAAATTTTATTCACGGCCAAGGATGTTGATGTGTCACCTCGACTGGTGATAAAACGTTTGCAAACGAATTGCTCAGCACAGAAACTAACCAACAGCCAGGTCAGTTCATCTGAATGAAGTCTTAGTATGGAAAGGAGAAAGAAATAGGGCATGGAGGGGATTGGTCTGGCCTACCACGAAAATTGGATGTGCCTACACACCCATTTAGATAACCTGTATAGAAACAGACAGCTTGAACGCCACTGACATCGGTTGACCACCATATCGCTCAGTATCTCCAGCCAAGCATAGGGAAGTTAGGTGGACACCATCCTGGAAGATGAACAGTACAAATAGCACCTAAAATTTTCATGTCATCCTTCGTTCCCTTCTGCCATGCCGAATTCTGCTCACGTCTAGGTTTTAGCCACGCCAAATCAGGTACGGAAAATAGCAGGCGGTATCTCGGCATGTGTAGACCACCACAGTTTGTAAAGCTGCGTTTTTTGAATCAAGTACCGTATGCTTGACTCAAAACCCATTTACTGATCACCCCAGCATGCATTTGCTGGTTCCAGCCGATTCCAGCCATACTTCTGAGACATCAGGGTCAAAGACCTTAAGGCAGCTGAGTTACTTTTATTGGTCATTGATCAGGTGGCAGTTGATATGTTCGCCAAGCCTGGCAGCTGGCTTGCAGACTTTTTGTCACTATGTGATGAGACATAGTCAGTGCGCGGTTTGTTGCTTGACTCCTCCAGTTCTGCAGAAGAGGATCCCGGATCTCACATAAATATCCCTATCTGTATAGACGTAATATAAGGTTGCTGAAAACTCTTCGAGAGTCCACCACCGGTTTCACCCTTCTTTGGGCTCATCCGGTAGGCGCAGTCCCCGAGTTTTCGTCAGCCTTAAGTTCTATTTGAACACAAATTGAACGAAATCCAACTTATATACTTATCTGTTTTGACAGGTGACTCGCCTGGAATCCAGCTTAATCTCTTGTTTATGATGTTCCTAATCTGTATCTTCATGTATCTTCAATCGTCTTTACAGCACTTTCTCAAATCCCATGACTCAGTTCTACTGCACTTATTTAGATAACACCGCTCTATGCAAACGACACAAGCGCAAGCAAGAACGCACTGATGATGTCCCATCGAATAGTGACGAAACGTCCGATAGTCAGTTGTCAAGCTGGGCGACCAGATCATTATCCACCTGATCGGTCACCAATGGATATGCCGAGTTACCAGTAGTCCAACACATTACACCCAAATGAGTAGTCTATCGAATCATTACGAGGCACCAACGTTTTCTGATCAATTGTTGTGTCTCGTGCGCCGGTTCTCAATGATCTTACTGATAATCTACAGACTCCACAAATATATGCTTACTTTTTATGACGTTTTGCCAATTTTTGATCGGTTTAATCCGTTGTCTTTTCTCTTGTGAGTTTTTTCCTTCACAACCTTGATTCTTCCCAGCTGTTCCTGTTTCAGAGGCGGAGAATTCCGGGTGTGTGCTCCAGAAATCAATGTTTTCTTGTGAAATGCAAATGTTTGCAACCCGAACTATGCACAGAAAAGTCAAACCCACCCACTTGGTTGATGTTTTTATCCTCTGATCTCCAAGTTTGATGTTAGAAGTTAATTTGCATGACACACTGAGCCTCGACAGCAAAGTTGAATCGTGGGCTTGGAACAAAACACATTATAGCAGGATCACTTGATCTAGTGTAATTTCGCAACATCCCATTCGATAGGACACCGTTGTCATCGGAGGTGGGAAACTCCATCTAATAATCAATCAGCGTGAAACCGAAAGTAATTAGTATGGTGTAGTGTGCTGTCGGGATTTGGACTTTGGAGATCTGGCGAGCGCGTTTAGCTACTCCACCAGCGCACGCCGGACGTACCTGAATTCTCGCATCTGAACAGGCTTGAACACGCTTGAGGGATGTGATTAGCTGACTGACAAGTTCGTTGGGGTAGGTGGTGACCCCTACCTTCTTCCAAAAGCTTCAGGATACTCATTTGCCCTCCATCGCTCTTAGAGACACAAAGGTTCTGATAGAAACCTACCAAAGGAACAGATTTGATGAGTTCGTTTAAAACATCCGCGCACAAGTTTCCGCTTATGGCTGGAGTAGCACAAAGCTGTGGAATTGTGGATACTTGCTTGAGAAAGTTGTCTGATCCACTTTCCTCAATGTTGGTTCGGCAAATCGAAATATGTGTTCACTGTTCTCTGAAGAGAATATCTAGGTGAAATCAATCAACCTGAAGAAGATGACTGTGTATAGTGGACATCTTTGTAAACTATAACGGTGCCCTCTATACACTGTCTGTAAAAAGACAATTCCCTTGATTCCGTCGTTCACTCAGTTCCCAAGGCTTGATGCGAAAATATCAGCAAAACTGGGACGTGATGAACTGCTCACACTCCGTCACTGTCTCAGTGATGCCCACCAACTACCTAATCGAATTATTTTAGATGTTTCTGATCGAAAGATTTCACATTGAAATTGAACCTCCTGCTGTGTGCATCTTTGACAGCAAAACAATTCGCTTCCCTCCGAGCGTCAGATGAACAGTGATTTAGGTCATAAATACACGTAACCCTACCTAACCGCTACATTTACGATAACATTCATCCTCTTCTCACATCTCACGGCCAGTTTCACGCCCAATGAAGGTCGCACTGAGAGTTCTCTACCTTCCCTGTATGAGGTGACACCAGTAACTAAGCCACACGAGCTCAAGTAGTCCAGACTGAATTTGTTTTGTTCTTCACGTGTGTTGCAAATAACTTGTGTTGAAGCACTGACACAGAGGTACGGTTAAATCGACTGAAGAGTGTGGAATGCCTGTTTCAACAAAAACCTGTTCAGCAAGCTGGCTTCATCAGCGGAACTGACAAATGTGCGTGTGTCTGCATCATTCTTGACACGCACAATTCATTTACCACATGCGGTCTGATAACCTGTTGACAATTCGATCCATCCTGTAAGACTTGGCGGTCGTATTCTTGCGAATTGGGAATTTCATATCATCAGGAAGACCGAATTTTCACAGTGCCATTTTGACTCACCCTGTATAGGTAGCCAGTAGCCGTCACGTGGCGTAATTGATTGAAGTATCTCAGCAAAGATTGTAGTGCAAAGTGGTGTAATAATTTATTAGCCTGGTACAAAGTTCATCGTTGTTCCCAGAACTCCCCAGAAGAGAGTCACAGAGGAAGAACAATCAAAAACATTTTCTAGAGGAGACCATGGTATTCATAAATCTTAATTTGGTATTAATAATCCGTTTCCGGTTTGCCGTGCCACCCACGCAAAAACATCGTTACAGTATTTACAAATTGAACCAGACCCACAAAAAATCGGTGCGTTCACTGCCATTTCGATTTGAAACCTGTCAAGAATCTCAACACTGTTTACACTGCAAAGTAATTAATGGGATAAGTGCCTCTTAGGACAGTCCAAAAATTTGTTTGACTAGGGGCAATAAACGATTGAAATAAACCGCCTTTCTAACATACTGTATTTCTTCTCACACAGAGACTAACTGCATTTTCGGATTATTGATTTTCGTGCAGTCCACTGGCCACTATTCCCCGCAGCGCATCAGATGATCGATATTCAGAATATATGAGATCGATAGCCAAGTAGCACGGTAGGAAAACCTTTTTTGTGTTTCGCCTAATCGGGTTCTGTTCCCCAAATGGCTGCCGGCACGACTCCTAAAAATGTTGAATACCTGTCGGTCTCTCCATGCATAACATGAAGGATACCTTTTATTTTCCAAACATATTGAAATCCTGGTAGCCCCGGTGCTTAACTTGGTTGTAAGTCACGTAGATGTTGACTTGTTTGTCGAACTTGGCAACTTGCTTGCAAATGTTTCGTCACTATTCGTGAAGATATCATCAGTGTGCAGTTAAGGGGCTTTCATGGTTGCTGACGAAACTTTTGCAAACAAATTGCCAAGCTCGGTGAACTGATCAACAGGCACCTAATCCTCAACTAGCAAACCATTCTGAGCTACGAATATTGTGATATATTGCCAAGGATGAAACAGATACAGAACTTCTCGGTTTTTTTATTATAGGTTAATTTAAACTAAAATGGTGTGTAAATGAATGCTTTTAGCGAATTTCTTACAATTCGGCTTCAGCTAGAACGTAAGGTTGATGAGTATGGCAGTGAAGCATCAGTGTTGAACACCGATCTCATGCCGTCGATGATGATGATAATGACGGTGATGATGAAGGATGATGGGAACTCGGGGATCGCGCCTACTTGATGAGCCCTAATGTTATATCTGACTGCTGTCCTAGCTCCGGTGCCTTAGTGCTGGGAAAAAAATCCGCCGACAAAAAACAGCGGATTTATTGAAACAAGCCAGTGCAAAAGTTACAACGGCCTTGAGCTATTTATAGGACACTTTTTGACACTGATCCAGGCTGTTTGATAGGCATTTAGTGAACACTCATCAACACCGATCGTGCTTCTATAAAATGCGTGAACGCTGATCATATTCGGTGTGCCTGGACAGTCATCGGCTTTTGCTGAATTGATTGAGTGACTGACTGGTCTGGATGCTTGCCAGCTTCCCTGTTTAGATTTTGGTGGAATTTTAGGGTCTCCGAAGTTTCGGGCATTTTGGGGTTATTTTCAGGGATCTGCCTTCTTGACACCTAAAAAGGGCGAAACTGGTTGTGGGCTTTCGAACATTTTCCAGCAGTTTTATGCGTAATCTTCCTTCAGGAAAATATACTGCGATTTCTTGAATATCGTACTCACTGAAACACGAGGCAACCCTCGTGAAACACACTCAACTGATGAATAGAATAAACGAGAGATTCAGCTGGGATTCCTCTGAGTCCCTTGTTAAAAGCGAATGAATCTACCTCTCAAATTGAGCCAGTGTAACCGGAGGGCTCAGTTGGGATTTAGCTGAATTTCTCGTTTGTGATATTCTGCAACAGAACACATCACAAAAAACATCACATAAATCTTCAGTTGGAGTGATATTGAGTTTACCGTGGTAATTTCTCGACGTGATACCAGTCCTCGATAAAAGTTTCGGACAGCTCACTACCGGTTTCGCCCTTTTTGGGATGCATCATGTAGACCTAATCACTAAAGTTGTATCAATCTCATTGTGCATTTGTAGAATCTCATAGATTTTTAGTTGACTATTCCGTCAACACCAAACTGATGTTTAAGTAACTATTGATTTCCGAAAAATGGGACACAATTCCTAGATCTTCTGAACGTTTTTCACGACGAACTTGGCCAGTTCTCCGTCTAACAGGACCTGCCAGTTAAGGATGGCTGTATGGTGGTGCCAACGTAGTTGAGACAAGATAGTGAGTGGGAAGAAAGTTTCTCAAACCTCGGTGTCAACGGTAGCATCTGCAGGGCCCGGAATCCATGTTACTGACCAGAAATCAAAGGCCAACTAAAGGAGTACACATGATGCGTTGTGAATTACGCCTAGCACACGATCAAACCTAGTCGAAAGAGTCTGTGCTATTATGCAAAATGCCAGCTCGGCCCTGCCAGATAGTTACAGTAAACATGTTTCTGCAAGCCTGGAAACAATACCTAGCTACAGCAGATTGCTACTGTGAATACCTAGAAGTTGAGACACCAGCACCCATCAATAAGACCACCATCGTCATTTGGAAGCGTTCCCATTTTGTCAGGCACGGTATCCACGAAATATTGTACACAGACAACGAGCAGCAATTCACAAGTAAGGAGTTTCAAAATTTTGGTAGCTGTTTGAGGTTGAGCATCGCACTATCGGTACGTATCACAGCCAGTTGCATAGTAAAGTACAGTCGGCATTTACAACAGCGTGACGAAAGATGACTGTCGGTCGCGAATCAGAACGACAACCGTATATCAAGCCGTTGGGTCAACGAAACATCCTAGCGGCAGACCGCACACAGGCCTGTCCAAAGGGTGTTTGGTCACTGAATGCGTGCAGTGGTACACATAATGAGGGAAAACCTTTTTCCTAAGAAGTTAGACTGTTACTGAGCGATTACAACTAAGCTCAGAAAAGTCGTTACGATCTGAAGGAATGATAAGTGATGGGTGTAATGTGCCCACGAAAACTCAAAATTCTGAAGATAAGGAAAGATAGAGGAAAATCACGGATATCGCTCAGGTTACGATCAGACGATGGAATGGAGTTCCTCTGAAGAAGGACTATAAGAAGGACTATAAGGACTATAAGGTAGTAAACTCTAAACTGGATTTCCCCTCAACAAGAACTGGAAGAGTCTTTCGAAAGAAGAACGTAAAAAGCGGAAACGATGCTGAATTCGTGGTGACAACTTTACGTGAGGAGGAAACACGGTCAACTAGATAACCATCCGCCGACGAATTGTCGGAGTATTTCACAGTGTACAGGCGAAGGTCAACGCAACTCAACGAGGTAATCCATTCAGTACTTTTTATCTGTTTTTGTCAGCACTGGAGATAAGCACTCGGAGCACTGCAAATAAACAACGACCGCATGACACAAGCTAGTAGATAGCCAGTCAATAGGCGAACTAATCACAATAAGGCGAATTCGAACAACCGGTACAGGATTCGGAACGAAGTTCGAAAAGATTCTCTGTGCTGTAATAAAAACCTAGTGAGTATGTCCAGGGCCATGATACAATATGCTTTGCACTAGTAGTATGTGAATGAGTATCACAATAAATCAAAACAGTTGTTTAGCGTTCTAATTTTTATCATCTGAGTAGTACTCCACAACATTTCCTTGGTTAGCATAGGATGTTTTGGTTAACACAACTCATCATCAAGTGACGTACCTTTGGCTAGACCAGCTAAGCCAACGGCAATACTTCAGAGATGTGGTTTCATTGATGACATCCCCTGATATCTTGCCAGTAATACTGCTCAGCAATGAGTACAACTCACCGTCTACCGGTAGGTGGTTGACTCGAGCCGGTTAAATCAGGCCATTAAGTCTTCACTCTCATGACAAACCTATATCGACCAAAAGTTGCGGCTTATCTGGTTCCGGAACTTGCATAAATTTTATTCACGGCCAAGGATGTCGATGTGTACTTATCATGGCAAAATTCAAGTCCACTGCTTCCCCCGTTTGGTGTGAACTAAGCAGAATAGTCGGTTCAGGACGGCGGGACAACTGCTCAAAATGGTGACAAAAAGAATTAAGTGGTATAGTGTGTAGAGAGCATACCGGTCATCACTGAAGAAGTCCAGTGACAGAAACAGTCCGGATTATGATGTGTGGAACGCTGTTAAGACCGCCCATCACTCTCGTTCAACTCAAGCTTTTCATCTCTTACCACAGAGCATGCAGGATACCTGTTCACCGCATTGATAGTCGACTTCGGTTTCTTATGAATTTAACTCCTAAGAACTCAGGATGAATACTGGTAGATTGGAGAACGCTCCTGAGCTACACCAGAGGTACGCCATGTTCATAGATTCCATCAAGTGAGGCTCCAATGTCAAAATTACAGTACTCTCAATCGTGATCAGAACGTTTTGATTAATTTTACTAGAGACATGAGCAACACAGTAATTTATTTGCGTCAGCTTAGGAACAAGATACGAATTCTGGCTCTGAATTGAGCTCAGACGAGTAATTTGTGCCAAGAAAGATCCTGGATAGGGAACTGGATTCACTGATGATTTCGCTGACGATTTTCAGGTCAGTTATCCCAAGCAGGACAAAAATTTGGCAAACTGTTTCTCAAAAATCAAGCGGCAAACTGTGTCGTAACACGGAGCGGAATTTCATGTGAATGGTAGATAACTAGACAACGATTGCCTTCGAATGCAAGTCCAGCAAATGCGTTTGAGTCGTACAAATATGAGGAAGGTCTTTTGGTTGACTTGAAAGCACATGAAGGAAAAAGTCAGATCAGCAGTTCACGAATTATAGAATCATGAATGAGACAGAGCGACATCCATAGCAAAAGAAGAGTTTGTCCTGTAAGCGAAGTTAGTCCATGTCTA
>SJOL01001632.1:36996-108211 GCA_004794785.1 Opisthorchis felineus | reverse complement strand
AGTGGATTAACGTGCATGCCTAAAACCCCTCAAACGCAACAAACTAGATGAATTTGCTCAGCGAACTCCGGCTAGCACAGTTTTTTGGGAAGTTCGCCTCCCGTTCAGTATAATGATGAAACAGAACTTGATGCACTGTGCAGTATTGATGATAGTATGCACCCACGTGGATGATCTCCATTCTCTGATATGCACAACTAGTCAGTAGATTGTGCAGCGTTGTGAAATAACTGCAAGTTAATTAACACCATGAAAAATCTCTCCCATTGGAAATAATCGCGCTCTTCGTTAGAATACGTCATCAAGCCCAACTACATTGGTGGAAAATAAGACCAACCAATGCCGGTCAGCATGATAACAGCACGGGCTCTCGTATATCTTGGCTACTTACCGTAGCTGTTAGGCCCGTGTGTATGTGCGACGCCGATTATGAAGCCTCAGCTATGCATGGTAACCTAATCCAATGACCAACGACAGCCCATCATACCCATACGCGTTGTCACCTATCTTTGCTATTCATAGTAATCACCAGGTCAGTATCCATGCAGGCCGAGCCATCAACTGTACGTGATAGTCTAAGCTAACGGCCAACGACGGTCCGTCATACTCATTACTGTATGCGTTGTCGCTCGTCTCGGCTACGTATTGTAACTGTTAGGCCGGTGTCTACGTTCAATGCTGATTATGAGGCCTCAGACAGAACATTCCGAGTGAAGGTAGACTCGACCTACTCTTCTCCGGCACCGGTCTTTATTGGAGTTCTTCAAGGCTCCGTATTGGGACCACTGCTGTTTCGGATCTACGTTAACGACCTTCCAGATGTGCTTTCAAGTCCATGCCTACGTTTTGCGGATGACTTAGGAATAGAGAGTGGGCACCCCTGACGGACACCGCTTTGTATACGGAAGCCTTCGGAGAGCTCTACATATACTCTCACACGTGCAGAAGTCTGAGAATACAAAAAACTTAAGAGGTTCATATACTTCCCAGGCATTCCCTGATGGGCAAGCGTGTTAAGAATAGACCGGTCAAACGAGACGAATGCGCCTTGGAAATCCAGGACTACTAAAATTGTGGGTCGTTTGTATGTATGGCATTGTTTTAGAACTTGATGGATTGTGCAAGCCACAAATATCCAGCAAATCTCTCCGTACCATGTCCGCCCCTTTCGCATTTCCTCTGCGCGATGATGTGAAAGACTGCAAGGTTGCCAACTCTCACTTCAATTGCATGCCCTCTCCCTAAATACATTCTTACCCTATGCTGAATCTCATACTCCGCCTTATGCAGTGAAGGAAATATAAAACTAAAATGGAAGCAACTTTTGTCCGACGCATGTGCCGCTGGCCTAAGCTTGCCCTGGTTGTGGCACATATCCCGGGGAATCCTCTTATGAATCCAAACACTCATTGATAGCAGAGCAAAAAATGCTACCAGAGACTCACTATATACATGCAGTACGACGCCTCAGAGGCAACTCATTTTGCAAAGCCTCCACGCTTTTCATTATGCTATAATTGCGCCATTCTGAGGTTACCTCATCGTACAAACACGCAATACCACCAGGCACCTCACATTTGTGTCCAATTTATTGTCCCCACATGCTCCGAACTACATTAGTTGCGCACAATTTACCTGATGCACGTCACTCATATTCACATATGCCCACAGATGTTCACATCGGCCGCATACCTACTTTCTACACCTAAATATTGATCACCGTTTCTGAAATCCAGCAGTGTCGTCCTAATGCATATGTTAGAAATTGTGACCACTTTTCGCTGCCTGCTATTTCGGGCCGCAGTATAACTCATAACATAGTGCCCTCTAGTAGGTATTTTGACAATCTGTTCCTGTTTCGATTCCCCAATGTAGACACGGCTGTCTTATTGCCTCGTTTGAATGACATCAATGAACCACCGTGCGCCCTCGACGGACCCAAGAATATACATGATCCATGCTGGCCTTAATTTATCACGATTTCCTGGCCAATCCTAACTACCATGACAACCTCAAGTGAATCCTCCAAGATGTCCATGTACGGGGCTGCCCACGAACCCAGGTACGACTTCACGATGACGGTACCGCGACTGCCATACCCAGTCTGATGGCTTGCCCGTAGTTCACCATATCCATAATATTTCCCAACCGAGCGTTGTGCCCAAAATACCATCCCAATCCGTTGAATTTGTGCCAGGACATCAAAGCACTGGTCATCCTATTATACTGTCTGCTTGTTCTGCTCATAAACCCACCAATTCTTCCAATGGCGCTATCAAGAGGTCAGTATGTCATTGAAGATAAAACCTTGCCGTGCACTCGATATAGCGTGTGCTGACCATCATGAAACAAACAAGAGAACTTACTAGCCGTGACAAATTCCTTGGCTTTCTTTGGAGGGGCACCTACAGCAACGATAGGAAACTATTTCCTAAACAGGTCGCGAATGGCCGCTCCATTTTGAGTTTACGCGGGCGTAATTATTTTCCATGTAGTTTTGTGATTATTTCCAAATCCAGTACAGAAGAAAACACATGAAGAAACCAGCTTTTCCACAGAATATCTCATTGTTTTTACGGAGACATCATGTGAAGCCATTGATAGCCATTAAAACATGAATTCCGCACCCATAGTGAACCTCGAGTACGTTTCAACAAATTTTAACAAAACGACGGCCGCATGGGGAGATTTTAAGGGTTCCAATAAATACCATCAAATGTTGAAACTTTATGTCAAAGATCCCCTCGTTCAAATTAAAGTTTCGGAGAAATTTGGGGTGTGCCTCTAAGGATAAACCTCACCGGACATACTCCTGCAATACGACAGTTAACATCTGCAGATTTTACCCCGGCGCTGCATCCTGCGTTATTGACTCCCAGGTTCTGAAGAACGCGGAGTGCTTCAACCTCTTCCTTGAAAGAATTAAATTGCTCTCCATCGGCGACATTTATCTACGTTTCAAATGGAAACGACGATGTCATTCGTCGTCTGTCATCTATTATATTAGTTATCCGTTTTTGAAATGTTTCAAAAAAATATAATTGCTTCACGCACGTGACAGCTCAATCAGCTAATGCGTCTGACAGATTCTGAAGAATGCTCACAACCAATGAATCCATACACGAAAAGGTTCAGCTTCGATATTTTCATGTTTTAGAACCTGTTTTGCGCAGGGTTTACCAGGTTCATTTTTGTTAGGATATGTGACTAATTGCTGTTTGTTCAAGTGTTCACCAAGGGGAACATCCTTGAGGTTTGTGTCGAAACGTTCGGAAAAGAAATATGTCCCCTCACAAAATGGCGCAGTTGCATGCCTTTTGCCGAAAAAGGATTCTGATAGGTGGATGCATTCATATTCGAATGATTGTCAGTTTGGCAATGTTTTGGAATATAGGTAGCTCAGGTGCGCTGCTTGGTTGTTGGTCTGTTCGCCGAGCTTGATTGTCAGTTTCTTCGGCGTTTTTGTCTCACTCGCCCATCCAGTCCACCAAACGGGTTGACATTACCTCGGCAAGGATAGACGGAAGTGCCTATGGAACACAAGAAGCACTTCAAACTGATCACCTTAACGAAAACACTAAAAAGATCCCAATCACCCATACCACAATGCGAACGCTTCGCGCTTTGTGACAAACGCTCTCCATCAAGGCGTCATGGTGCGTACGGTGCCATAGTTTGTAAACAATTGATTGCATCTTGCTCGATATACCCACTACGAACTTCTTGATATAGCGCTGAATACAGCTACTCATAGCTGACAGTTGAAACGTCTCCATTGGCAAGTGGCGCCAACGTGGTGTAATGGAATTAAAACAGATAAGATGAACAACCTAACAAGCTATGTTGTTTGGTGAAAACTTTCCTACGATGACTGCCAATTTTCTAAAAAGTTGCATATACCGGTTGTGAATTAACCATACACTAGAACACCCCAAACGTTGGCATGCAAGTTGATTAGTTGAAATGCCACGCCATTTTAAAAGTGAATCTTGGAAATCACTTCCAGTGCTTTTGAAGGCACGAATTTGCCATTTTGAATGCCAGGAAGTCAAGTACCACCACTCCACAAACAAAATACAAGTCCTTGATTGCTGGGACTGGAAGTGTTTGATCTCGAAATAAGTGCGGCGCGATATAGATGTGGGTAGATGTAGAGTATGTACCCGCAGATTCGATACAAAGTTGCATCAGAGATCGTAACAGATTTCCGCCACTTGTGTTGACCCTAGCCACAACAACCCGTCGGTGTTACGGCTTTTCAGGGTAAGGTTTTCAGGAAATATGTCGAAAGCACGTGAGAAATTACCCTGAAAAAGAACGATCTGTGGTAAAATATGGATCACAAATGTCTTTGAGCTCGCTTTGCATGTCAAGAATTTGGAGAATGCCCAGAGCATAAAATGTAACACACAACGAACCATAAAACTGATCGGTAACTTGCATAACTTAGGATAAAATCAAAATGGTTCGCTCCTAACAAAGCAAACCTCTGTTTGATGGGAATAGGAAAGTTGAATTCGAAAAGCCAGGGAAATGGATGTAACCCAGCAACTGGATGCATGGGGAACTCAAGGTCGCTTGTCTTACCAGGTGACGAAGTGGTAGGATGACCACTAAACCGGAATGCAGTTAACATATTTTTGCTACCTCGGAAAAACAGACTGGGTCAGGAGTTGTTAGCTATCTTGCTGAAAACCGAAGAATGACATTCCAAAGTTTGAACTTCAGACATCTGACAAGCGAGGCAAGCTTGTTTCCACTACTCCAGCAGCGCATACTAGACATGCCTGAATTATCACGTCTGAACAGCTGTGTTCATGCTTCAGCAATCCGAATGGTTTGCCCGACGCAGCATCCACACACAGTCTGATCTGCTTCCCACATGCTAGTAACCCGTCACTTCAGCTTCATTCTGTCATCTATTCAACGCCGGAATGGTGCCACAATCCACCCGCTAAGCTGTTGGGACGAATATCCTCACGGTCTGTGGTGGACCTAGTTTGATGACCTTGGGGGAAGCATTTGTTACATGCACGTTGCAATGTTATATGGACCTGGGGTAGAAAATACATTTCGTGTGGTACAAGATCTTGGAATGCAAGCAACTCCTTTTTTTCGGATGATTCAAGCATCTAAGATTTTGCCACAATTATTCCGCCCACACTCTGACGTAAACTGCACGTATTTCCTCTCGAACTGTCCCCTCAATCACCAAAGAGCTGATTTACCAAGTCCTGATATCTCTTAGGTATTGAGACGCGAAGGATGGATAATAATAATAATAATAATAATAATAATAATAATAATAATAATAATAATAATGGATGGATAATTCTTGCATACAAGAATTATCACATTTTTCAGAAACAAAACAACTAAATCAAGCACGGATCATAGGACGATTTTATTCATTACCCTAGGGAAGGGAGTAACATCTCGAATATTGTGTACACCGAGAAGAATTTGTAAAAGTCGTTCGAACCCGAGTCCGAATCCCCCATGTGGTGCACTGCCAAGTCCACGCAGACCGCAATACCACTCATTTGAGCACAGCCCCGATGAATCTGTTGACAGCCGTTGGCGCAATACGGACTCGTCTGTCTCACGAACACTTCCGCCCACCAGTTCCCCAATACCTGGGAAAAGTAGATCAGCTGCTTCTGCCCGTACTCCATCCGAAGAAAGGCAGTAGAACGGCTTCAGAGAAGTTGGAAAGTCAGTGACGAATACCGGCCGAGACTCACCGAACCACTCCACAATGTGACGTTCTTCTTCTTTAGTGAAATCTTCTGTCGGATGGCGTGCTCCAAACCGCTCAGATAAATGGTGCAAGGCGTCCTCGAAGGTAATTCTTACGAATGGTCTCGATAACAGGGATTTCATCTGTGACAGTGGCTCAATCAGACAAGAAGTATCCAGAGTTCCGGGATGAGGAACCCGTGCCCAATTGCGCTCGCTACTGAGGCTGGATTGTACAGAAGCCAAATCAATCTGTGAGAGAATCAGAGAAAGGGAGGGAGGTAGAGTGATTTAGTTCCGTACAAAACGTGCAAATTCTACGCTCAAGAAGGGCGAAACCGGTCATGAGCTGTCGAAGAGCATTTAGCAACTTTATGTGAAGCATGTTACGTCTAGAAGGGGTATGTAGGCGTTTCATCACAACTGAAAACGTATTCGGGTCTAAACTTGGAGTTCCCATCTGCTAAAAATTCGTTGGTGGTACTGAAGAAATGTACGGAAGAAAATAATGTCTCCCTAAAGGAGTTGAAAGCAGCCGGTCGAAAGTCCTAACTTATATACTTGCACATACATCGGAATGATGCAGCAAAAAAAAAATCATATATGCTATCACTAGAGTAATGTGGACCACGGTGGAGAGGGTTCGGAATATACTCTGATGTGCTTTTCACCTGTTTGGCAGTATGTATATGTGAACGTTCAAAGTCATGTCAGCAAACCTACATGTGCTAAGTCATTGTCTCCTTGAATGGCTCCTGCTTGCCCCGCAGTGGATTGGACGAGCTTCAAAAACTCCTCAATTATAAGACGAATAACCGTTTCAATTTCGTCACATAACAGATCCACTGATCTCAAGTGAACCGATTCCAATTCAAGCATATGAAACTCAGCCAGATGATGTCGCGTATTCGAGGATTCAGCGCGGAATGCTGGGCCGAGGGTGTAGACCTATGCCGAGAAAGGTAGAGTGTGATTAGTTGAGAACCAGCACGAACTCGGTTAGGCCTAACTTTGGTACAGCAACAACGAATATAAATTACGCCCAACAGGAAGTAAATGTGGGTGTGGTTGATAGATGGGTTATTGTAAGGTGTGACTGACATTATGTAGAAATTTCTCGAGAGTTCATGTATAAGGGGACCACTCCATGGATAGTATAATATAGGGCTTCGTGTTCTCACGGTCAAAGAATGCGACCTCCTCCAGAACAGAGAGCATACGTACCCCTTTCCTCTATTTGGAGCCATACAACCAAGATGGGGGAAACTGGGTGTGGGAACAAGAAAATGGTCTCCGTAAGATCATTAAGCTGTTGTGAGCCACATGGCAGAAACTCTAAAATGGACAGCGATGGTTACACGGTCATAAGTTAGCTAACGTCTCACTCGAGGGATAGGCTTTCAGTCCTTAAACATAACATAGTGAGGAACATCGTTCTCGAAAGATAGTATTGATCCGAATCCATGCGAACAAAAAAATATTTACTGTCAGGCAAACTAGCTAACTTCATTCAGTCGGCCATGAGGCATTTGTAATTAGCAACAAACTGAGAAACATTTTGAACTAAAGAAGTCCATTGATTGTTACCGTAGCGCAGGCCGTAAAAGCAGGTTTGCTGGTTCAGTGTCAGGTCAACAGAAATATGCTAGTGTCGCCCCCCCATGGGGCCACCAGGAGGACTCGATCCAAAAATGTCCATTTTGGAGGAAATCTGCGTGTTCGGGGAGTGAGGCCGAAAACAACCTGGTTGTGGGTGATATCAAAATAGTCATCTAGTCAGCTAGTTTTAGAAGAAAGTGGTTATGTACCTTTGCATCACAGAGCACTAGCTTCTTGAGGTAGAATCATCTCACGATTTTAAAGTAACCCGGTGTGCAACTTGGGACCAAATGGTTATTTCTTTTGAAAAGTTCAGCAACTCAGGCAGATGGCGTGCGTCAGTTTCCGCGGCTCTGATATCAGTCTGTTGCTTTTATACACTGGAGTTGCATATTGCTCAGTTGTCGCGCCACAGCAAATGAACGCAGTCCAAAACCAAAAAAAAGATTGACTTTCTCTTTGTAGTCGAGTATTCTGATGGTTCGTACAGTCAGGATGCTGATTTGGGTGAGGTGAGCCTAAAATTTAACTTCGGAGTACCAGAATAATCAAATCGTATTTGTCATAAGGATGGAACAACTGGTCAAGAAGTGGAGTCATCGGCTCAATCAGCTAAACGCGGTTTATGAAGCTCTCCTCGAATGGTGACGAAAACTTCGCAGGTCAGTCGTCATTTTCGGTCAAAAGATCAACAGGAACCATAAAAAATTCTGCAGCTCCTCTTGTTTAGCTTGCAAACTTTGAAAAGGGATCAGAAAACTCGATCGACTTTAATTGTTCACGCACGACAGCGAAATCCGATTATACCTGGTCGAAACATGTCTGAGGACTAATCAATGTTACATTCGATTGTCTTCCTTGGGAAAGTGTTTGCAACTGAGGGTTCAATCAACTTATTGAAGTTATGAATGGAATACATGCATCTTTGAACCTGGAGGTGGGAGAGAAACATGCATTTCAACTCAACTAGACTCATGTGGGCAGCTATCGGCTATTGGAGACAAGCCGACGATGAGGGTCGTGTGAACTAATGATAGTTCTACCAGAGAAGTGTTGAAGTGGGGAACTGACTTTCCCTGAGAAGTTTCGGGGGCCTGAAAGGCAATTCAACAGGACTGCCTATTTACCTAAGGAGAAGGGGAGGGAAAAATAAGGAAGCATTTTGACTACACCTGCTCCTCCAAATCCGGTAGTTTGATTGGCGGATGAAATACGAACGGAATCAGCTAAGTAATCCGTGAAAACCAGCTTGTCTGCGTGAAAACTAAATACAACTGACCAATTTTTGAGATCACCCTTGGTTTGTCGGAAAAGTCGGAGTGACACCAATGGAAACCAAGCTACTTGTCAGACTAACAAGGTTTATTTAGAGGCCAAAATAATAAACCAGTCACCAAACTCCATGGTCAAATATATATATTTTTAGTGCGCATTGCCCAATTTATGGACTGATAACTGGTAAAATAGCATTCTTCTAATAGAGCCTACTGCCAGCGGCAGGCAAAAATCTGCCCTTCTTGAGGGAAGGAGGTGCGCTCTTGATATATCTTAAATTGCAACGGAGGGTGGAGAAAACGTTGACAAGCAATCATTGCACCACCTGGATTGCGCACGACCTATCAGCTTCGGAATACCTCCAAGAAAAGAAGACTACTTCCAACCAAATGCAACTTTCCCACCACTTCCGCTTCAAGAAATCACTATGTTAATTAGCAACTAGACGAAATTCAAACAAAATTAAAAACCCTATAGGAATAATGGACGACGTAACAACCAGCCTGGTCAAAATTTGCAGGCAACACCGTGAGTTTGTTCACTTACGAGTTAATATTGTTGTAACAAACAATTAGGTTATAAACAATGGACTTTCAGGATTTAGTGCGACCAATCTGATGAACTCAAGCGAACGAAGTGGGTGTAGACCGTAACTGGACTATTAACTAGAAATTCAGTTGAAATGAGATTACGAGTAATGGACAAATAAAGGAAAACGGCCAAGATACGTAGAAGTTGGGAGAAGCAAGTAAGTTTCTAAAAAGGCGTCTACCAAATATGAAAGGTCTGCCAGTGCAAGTCACTTCCTATCACCTGCAGTTTTCCGTCAGCAGTTACTCTGTTGTTGCACTGCCGTTACTCGGTATTCGTTACCCGCCACAAAAATCAAACTCTTGTCACGCCAACCATCTTCCACTTTGCCTAATCGCAACGACAGCCGTACCGTGGAGACCTGTGATCGTTCCACCTGCTTAGATCTCAATAAATCTCGAGTGCGTGAAATCATAGCAGAAAGACTATTGACGGGACCAGTAGTTCGTCTGCAAAGACTATTTCTCCCTCTTATCTGATCACACACTCTTTCGTAGATGTTTAGATAAGTCAGCGAAATACACTCATTTGCAAACAAATTTTATTTTGTGAGAGACTCACCTGGAACCCAGCTGAATCTCCCGTTTGTGATGTGATAAGTCGTTCACCCGCGCCATTTTAACCATTATTTTTCACCTACTCATAAGTAGCTTGCTTATTCCCGCGATGTCCACTTAGGCCTTTGGGTTTATCCGTTTGTCATTTTTCGGGCTCCGCTGCGGTTTTTGTACCCATGGACTGTAAGCGCAATATTATTTTGAATCACTGCTACAAGCAACGGAACTATTGCCCACATTTAGGACCTCATGCTAAAATGTGCCCTTTTTTTAAAAAAAAGCTCCAAAACACCCACACCCAATAGTTTCAGTCATTTTGAAACGAGCAGTGACACAAAAAGTAATCGCAGGGTAGAGAAGCAATTATGTTCTCACATGAACTACGATGAGAGTTTCAGAGCCTACTAAATTCATTTCTGTGGTTAAAAATAATGGTCGAACTTATCGGACCAGTGGTTCTGTGAGCAATCTGTGATAAAGACCGCTAATAAAACATTTCGCGTAAACGTAATGGAGATGATTAGCAGCATACAACTGACCAAACACGACTGAATTGGAAACAAAATGTTACGTTCGTGTGCGGATGGACGGCGTGTAATGGCGCCCATTTTTGTTGAAGTTTGCGGTGTTATGGAGACTGAACCAGGTGACAAAAAATGAGCTTACGTGCGCTCAAGAAAGGTGAAATCAAAAAACGGGCGTGCTTATAAGCCGACTAAACCAGTGGTGGTCAAGGAGCATGTGGAACCCACTTACGGTGATTTGAGGGTTCTGAATCTAGCATGGCAGCCACCATGACGCTATCGAATGCAATGCTAGTGAAGTAACGTTGTAACAAGTTGTCATCAACAAAACATAGGTGGTAACAACAGGAAATATCTCGACTAATCTCAGTTGTACGCGAATTTCGTTTTGACATGAGACTCAACTGAATATAGCCTAATCTCCCGTTCATGATGGTCCGCTTCAGCTGAATGTGCTACACCAGGCCACCTCATGTTTTGGCTGGTATGATATTCGAGATACCGTAATGCATTGTCTAAACGTAACACACTACTTATAGGCTTGCCAAACGCTTTTCGACGTAGAAGGAAGTCTCTCGGTTGCGAAGACTTAGTCATTGATTTAGTGCTGCAGTTAGGAAAATTTTACGCAAAGATTCGATATGGCACTAGGCTGAAGATCCAGTTTTCCGAAAATTCCCGGGTCTGTCATTACTGTTCCGGGGAACGAGGTGAGCTGCCCAAGTTAGCAGGGAACATAGATGAAAAGGAATAATTCCCTCCCCTGTTGGAGCATTACTTCGATAGGTTAACTTACTTACTACATCACCGCAAATCAAACCGGTTTCTTGACATGGTGTGGAATGTGCTACAGACGACAGGTTAGTTAAGTTTTGCGCCTGATCCCCCACAGACATATACTGGCAATTAACGCAAATGAGAACAACTACTGAATAAGTAGCATTCCAACTAGAAAGGTTTGCATTACTGAATAACCAAAAGAATGAACCGTCTTCCCTACATTCATGTGGATTGTTGAACTTCATTTCAGTTTAAAAAAAAACATCATGGAAATCAATCCTAATTGAAATTCAAATACTCACAGTCACGCAATTCTACGGATTTCACGGGTTTCGGGAACATGCATTAATTATAAGAGCCACGACATTTATTTCAAATGTTCTCCCCCTCAATCAATCAATCAATCATTCTTCTTGTTGCAGTTTGGTTCATACGACTTTTTTGTTAGGAAACTTCCAAAAAAGGCCAAAGTGTGTTAAAAGCACACGATGTAATACATGACTAGTGTGAATTCTGTTGCTGTGTTCTGCATACAGAAATGTAACAACATGCGCGAAGGAACTGCATCCACAAGGAAGGAATCAACCTCACTGTTGGACCGCACCCACCCTGTCCACCAGTTGTTGTGAACATCGTATGGATTCAACGCCCAGGCAACACGGTCTTAGCGACGCGTATTGGTTCACGCAAACAGTACCGCGAACAGGACCGCCTCATGTGACAATGGGCCAGTACAACAGAAGACCGTACAAAAATTCACAGCATACCCTATAAGCGCGTGTGATAAGTCGCATCAACGTAGGTATGGGAGAACCGCCAGCGATAGTGCACGTGCAATATGAGTGCAATCAACCGTCCAGGCTAAATGTTAAAATCTGGGAGATCGAAAGTTTCACAGCAGACGAAACGCAAGTAGGGAAGAAGGGTTATGTGAGGTGACAAATGCATTACTGTAAAAAGCTAGTTCGAAATGGTAAGAATGGCGCTACAGCAATTGGACAGTATAAACAGCCGGCTCTAGGAGTAGTGATTGCCCTTTGGTGAGGAAGCCCGCGCTGGAGAACGTCCGACCAGAAACCAACCTATGCAAATATGACGATCACCTTGGCGGACCAAATCGTCCAAACTTAATAAGTGCTAATCATGTTTCTTTGCTTTTCAACATAGATTGGCTTCAATTACAACAGAAAATCTCCATTAAAATTCTCAAATCCCACACTACCAGCAATCTGTTAGTAGCTCAGAGGAACGATAAAATTTACCCGATGAGTGAAAAATCAACCTGAGAAGCCGTCACTCGAGGGTCAAATCAACACATGTGACCACGTGATGTGGAACCCATGATTGAAGGGCGAGTGGCACTATATCCCGTCTAAGTGCGAGTCAATCACTCTGCTAAAGTAGAACACTTGGCGTATTCGGGAAAGCCCCACTGAGTGATGCGCGAAGTCAAATCCCAAGAATTGCAAAGTATTGAGATTTACATAAAAATGCGATATTGCACGTAAAAAAACACGCATATGAAAGGGATGCGAACCTCAAATTATGGGGATTTCCGTCTAAATTGTTGCACAAATTGGTATATATCTAAAGAAAGCCTTAAAGGATTAAAGAAACGCTGTAGAAACAGAATACCCGGAGAGAATGGCAAATCAATTTGAATCAGCGATAAACGTGTGCGCACAACACGTGGTTCCAAATGTCAAGAGTCAAAAGTTTATAAGGGATTACGGGTGCGTATCGAATCTATGAGGTAAAACCAGGAAGTAGGGGGTCCAGAAAAGGGGAGCGTTTGATCGAGAGAAAGGAGGCTCCTGGCCGAACGGTTACGTGTTCAAACTACTTGCTGAGAGGTTGCAGACTCGAGACTCCCTGGAGTTTCGTGGGATGCGCATGACTGATGATTCCCAACAAGGAGAAACAGCCACTTCCCATCATATGTTAATTTACCTTACAGGGGGAAGTTTCCATTGAAAAATAACCAGTAATGTCTGAGTAAGCAAATGCGACTATATTGTTTAAATGATATTAAAGGCATAACAACTGTAGTACCTGCAGTAAACTCGCTAGGCAACGAAGTTTGGTTAAAGAGGATGTATTGGATGGTTGAAGGATTGGATACCAAGTCGTGCTAATGCAGTACCGATCGACGGTCAGCTTCACCCATAAGCAAGCTAAGCTGTCAGTGAAAATAGTTATTCTTTAAAAATCCCGTTGGAATCATAAGAAGATCTAAGTTCATGTCCTTCGGACATTAGCATTGAGTTTATAAGTGTAAATGCGAACTTGTTCCGGTTCGTTTCTTCCAAAAAAACCGAGTGTCTGATATCGAACACTCAGCAGTTGACAAAAAAACAGAGCATCACGCAACGGTGCCCTTCTACTGTTATCTGTGCAATGCGTGCTAAAAGCAGCTAGGGAATATGTGAAGTCTCGTACGCTACATGCGAGTAAAAGTCAACGAGTTTGACTTGTAGACCACCACTAGGAACCTGAAAAAGTCAACAACATAAATGAAGTGGGTGTATACTTGACCATAAATCTATCATTACATCAACAATCAGTGCAATTAAATAAATGTTTGCACACAATTCGTCTGGGCGAGTTGTGTGAAGTTACTAAAACTGGAATATAACTCAGTAACGACCAGAGAATAGAGTAAACAACCTGAAACATGAGGGTAGGAGCTTCAAGCGTATGTAGGGTCAGAAAGAGCGAATCCTCTCTAGAGAGGAGGAGACAGGAAGGTTTTTATGGGTCTCATAGGTGCTCGTTCTAAAATGCAATGACAATATATGGGAAACAAATAAAGCATATGTACTTATAAACGTCCTCAGAAAAATAGAACCTGCGTGATAGTTGTCATTTCCTCATGGATATAGCATGCATTATGAATACTTTAAACACGGGACACCGATCACTCCAAATCATCAACTCTAATAGTGCCATCCATCAGGTTTACCACTTTGTCAACTGGTTGTGAACCGTACTCTTCCTGCATTTGCGCCATTATTCCAGTTAAACCACATTAAGAATCAAGGAGAACGTTGGACTGGATTGCCAGGATTGAAAACTTGGCCATCTGACATGCAAGAACAGCGTGGTATCACTACCCACATACCAAAAACAATGTAAGCAAGTGAGTCCAAAAACAATCTTTCAGGCAAATGGCAATTCAATTCTAGTCAAAGGTATGGTGGAAAAAATATGTTACTGATTAGTATTCTCTCCGGCTCCATTACGAGGTTCATCATATGGAATTTGCACTGCTAACGATACAAGCAAAGGTCATTTCACCTGTGGCAGTTAAGCCAACCTGTGCTCGTTCACACGTCCTTGTGTGCATCTGTCATCGATTCAGCCGGCTGGCCATGTGGGAATGAAAACGAGTCAGGATTCACCAAAATGCTCAAACAGTTGCCATGTCCAGTACAACCAGCAGCCATGCTTTCGAAAGGCTATGGCGCTAGAAAAGTACATCGCATCACCTCCAGGTCCGGAGTTGGGGCGGCGGACATGAAAACACACACAGGAAAAGCCACGAGATCATCCGAGCAAACTTCATACAATTTTGAAAACAGAAACTCACTGACCAAACTACCTTGACTTTCTATGAATGAACGCAATGGGTTCGGTTAATTCATCAGTTTTGTACAGTTTGTCCAGCAATGAATTACCGGAAATTGACTGCATTTGTTTTCATCAAACAGATTATTTAAAAAGTATCGAATCCCCGAAGCAGAACCATTTCTAAGTGCAACGAGGACTCATTAGAATCAAGTTTTTTAGGCCAAAAGTGTATGAAGGTTATATTGGCAATCACATGCATCTACCGAAAAAATAAGAGGAACAATGCATACGCACAAGTGCACACTCCGGATTCAAGCTTTCATGCTAGGTCACAGGCTTTTCAACCAATTAAGAGATAAAAACTGGTTTTCTCAACCTTAAATAGACGAAGAAAAAGGGAGTTGAGAGTACGACGCCGAGGCATCACATGACTCTTTGTACAGGGGTTTGTCTCATAAATTAATGGAAAACAAGACTACCAACGATGGTGCACAAGAGTACCGTACTGAGTAAGGTTGCAATGAGATGGAGGGAACTGACACACTACCGACTGGATAACAGTAGTCTAACGGTGGGTTATTCAGCTCCTGAGCCAATGGCGGAGGAGTCGGGGAAACGCTGCCAACAACATGTCCTCACTATAGGATTAATTAGTTTTGTGGGAGAGAAAACTCGATGTTTTTGAACTTCAAATGGATCTTCAAAAGCATATAGCTAGCGAGAACGACGGCACACATGTTCGATGACCGAAAATTCATTCGTGTTGTGGAAACAAGCATTGTGCACTGGACTAGCAATGTTGGACTAACAACCAAGTTTTAAAATTCTGATGACGATGGGAAAGTCACTGTAGACATATTTCTCGTCTGTTTTCCCAGGAACTGGTGGCCATGTTCTGATCATAGCGTAGAGTTAAACGGAACAGAAATTTAGATTCGCGCTACGCGAGTGAAGCCTCGGAACGAACTGGTAGCAACATTCTTGAGATAATTTTGTTCATAAAATCACTGTGAGGACCAGGTGATGAAGATAAGCAACACACTAGACCGGTTGTTTGGGTGGTGCCAGATGGGACACATTCCGCTACCCTCGCCTACCAAGTGACCCCATACCAGCCAGGTGAAAACTGAATGTAGCTAAAAAGGCTAATTACCTCAGCGCAAATTACGAAAGTACGAGTTCTATTGAGTAGCTGTCTGGAGAGGATATGGTGCCACTTGTTTCACATCGGCCATACCATACCAGAAAACCACACAACATTACTAGGCGTTCTATTCAAGTTTACCACTAAGAGACCTGTTTCGAACTAAAAGAAACACCGATGATGACGACCCAGCGAGAACGGGACGCAAAACCAGAGGAAAATCTTGACTCAATACGAACCTGACACAATGTGGAGGCATACGATACATAGTCGGTGATGGTGCGCACATTCCGCAACTTTAAGCATGAAGCATTCATTCTGTCTGTCAGGAAGATGGATCAGTGAACAGCAAATCGGTTGTGAAAGAACGCGATGAGGGGATAAGAACAAGTTGATGCAGATCGATAGGCACAGATGCAAACTGTCACGAAGCTAAAACTGTTTAATGAATGACCAACTACTGAGAAGGTAACGAGACAGGAGTTATTACCAGTAGCAATGTCTTGAATGCGAGAGTGTGATGTAATTTAAACACCGGCGAGCTCGATCATAGAGGTAGTAACACCAAAACAACAAAAATTATCACCCTGATGCCACTAAATTGCAGTCAATCCGAGAGCAACACACTTCAACGATAAACAGTTAGAAGTATTTGTTATTATTTATTGTTCTGCATAATGCCTTCAAAACTGTCTCGGTCTGAATTATCCGAAATCTGGTACCAAAATTTTACGGGTGTTGATCCGTTCTGGATATGAGTTGGCATTCAGAGATTAGTCAAGGGATACAACACATTAATAGAGTAAAATGTGGCTAACCTACCAACGCTAAACTTGCTAAGAGATGTCGATGCATCCATCCGTCCGCTAAGCTTCCACAACACCACCAGGCTTTGAATATAGACTGATTCGTCACCCTGATCATGAAATGTACTCATAATCGCACTGCGTTCATGTGTGAATCTGCGTTTGCTATACGAGCATTCAAGGATGGCATGGATCTTCCAAATTTACCTCAAGGCTAAGGAAAAATCTGCTCCATACGCTGAAATCGGGCTTTCATAAGTAGTGGAAACAGCTACGTGTGCCGGTATGATGCAGCACCCATTGGTACTAAAAGCAAACGTACAAATGATTAAGATACCAAGCGATACAAAAGATACCTAGGGAGAATCCTGGTGATTCATTCGCGATTATAACGACCAAATTGCGAAGAACAAAAACCCGACAACTTGCGTAAAGATGAAATAAATACCAGTATGTTTAAACGGGGCGAAAAGGGTAAGTCTGTATCTATTGGAACATTAGGTCCTCGAGTACAAAGGAAGGAGTAGAATACCTAGTTGATAGGCTTCTCATACCTCTATAGGACAGTCCATGTATTACCAAACAAAGCCTGATCCTCAGAGAAGTTGCTACATTGTGATACGTGTCTCACTATCAAAGTTGGACAGGTGGAGGTCCCCTCAATAGTTAGTCCATCAAAGCCAGTGAAGTGCTTCACGCGTAGACAATACTGAGAGAAAAGATTATCCTTAAGATCCAAAGGTCAAGCGCAATACGTTTGCAAGTGTTCACACAAACTTTTGCGTGCATATTGTCAGGTACAGAGGAATTAATTACTAACAGTTAAACGTAGCACTTTGGAGAAAAGTCAAATGGTCCTGAAAATGTCAACTGTATGCAGAGTGATAAACTCACACGAAGCCGTATCCTCACCTATTCAAGGGACAGCCATTTCGTGATTCATGAGGATGGTTGAATGTTAGGCAAGGCTGCAACTCAGTAGAACGTCCACGCAGTGCGGTGACTTATCGATTGAGGTTTCCAAACCCCAACAATCCTCAACAACAGGTGACTTGTTTAAACGGTGGTGTGTACCAGCAGTGAAAAGCACGCCAAGCTACTCACCTTACCCAGTCCAAGAACTAGTGCTTCCAAATGCAGCTGAGCACTTCCAGTAAGATAAACAGGAGGCTGAACAACAGCTTCTGAGTTCCATTTCGAACGCATTGTGCCTGATTTAACGATGAAGGTCTCGCTGTTTCCTTCACAGTTTGCTGTGGTCAAGATCGGTGTATCAACCTAGGTTGTTTCGAGAAAAAATCGAACAAAATAGTGTCATCAATCATCTAACCGAGATGGATGAATGGGAATGTCATAGGAGAATAAAACATCCGGTGATTTTTGACCACGTGACTGTAAAAAAATGACAACAGATAGTACACAGGGAGCACGAACGGAGAAGAGAGGACTGTAGCCCATTATCAAGAGGAAGTAGGTTCAAACGGCGTACAAATACTGGCAATACTTTGGCACACCGTAGGTGAAATTACAAGCACTGTTAATTACGGCCGCATTATGGTTGAAGAGGTAACTAATGGAGTGGTATAAATCGCCCCGTCAAACAGTTTCGATACAGACTTTTTGGTATAGATTGTACATGACAAAGGATTCTAGCAGGCTGTTGGAGCTGCTACCAAAAAGTTGGCGGATGCGCTGTCCCAACCTGACTTGGGCATGCAAAGGAAAACATTTGTGTGCAACTTCTGTGTCTGAATCAAGATAATCCTGACTAACAGGTGAATTGCACAAATCCAAAATCGACTGGAATTGTCGATGCAACGTATAGATCAGTGCACGCATGCATGTGTGAGTCTAACTACCAGGAGCAAAATAGAGATAGGAATTTCTTTAATCGTTACACCCCACCCTGACAGGTAAAAGTTCACCGGGGCCTTGGAACAATCAGTTTAGTCGTTTAGATTACATCATCAATTACCCGTCAACAGTCAATCCGACAGAGGCCCTAAAACATGAATCACGATTGTGATCGAAATGGAACCAACTACTATCAGCCTGTAAAGCAAACCTGAGAGAAGGCATAGGACAGCTGCAAATTAAGCATAGTCACACAACACATCGTGCCGCCTAATCTTAACTTTGGGTGTACATAGACACGGTGGATGCACTCTGTAACCCATACATAATTTTGTTGAACCTTTAAATAGTAAGCGGTCAGTCGCCGGAGGCATTCTCACTATGTTTATGTTTATCATTAAGACTGGCCAGTTCCAAATCAGACGAGTGACTCTAGACCTCTTGACTGTTTACTTACTAGAAGGAAGTGCCCTGATGGTCAATGCAATATTTGTTTTTATTTTAACATGGGAAACGGGATACGTGCAAACATTACTATCGACCTGGTATACTCATTGGACAATTGATCAAAAATTACATCGATTATTTTACCAGTTTCTCGGTTGAATGATATTTACTCACTAGGCTTACTTTTGCTTCTACAGTCAAATGCACGCATTAAACGCATCACAAACAAGAGTTCATATCGTGTTACAACTCAGTCAAGCAGCTTGCAAAACTCATCACAATTGTTCTCTAAAAGCCTACTTCTCTGGAGAAGCTTTCGTCAATCATGATCTTGTGTGCAACTCCCTGAAGAGAGAGCATCCTTTCATGGAGAGGCCAGATACAGTGATCCCCCTTTAGAGGTAAAGCCCACGTGACCAAAAGAAATCGTTCCTTTCTGAGGGGAATTCGCCCTGACGAGGTTTGGTCCACTTGACCACATATCAATCTAAGCACTCATCAACGCATTCAGGGTCATGTAACCCACTGCTTGGCTGTGTACGAATTTGACCAACCCTGTTTTAATAGCTTCACGCAAGGAAGGTTCGCCAGTACTCATTAACTGAGAATACTCACACAGTGCATGATATTGTTGATTACTGTTAAGTTTTTCGGACTCACAATAGTCACCTTCAAGCTGGAATTGTGGGAGGATACAACCATTACACTTAATTGATTTACCCATCCCTGTCGTCCTCACAATGCGCGCATGACATAAAAAACACTCCTGGTTGCTAGTACACATTTCGCTTATTGATTGGTGTCCAGTATCAGTTATTCGGTTGCAGTGACCTGTAGAACAGAGGCAACCGATAGTGAAGCTGTGAGTGCTTACTTGGTACTGACAGCCGAATGACATGAATTTGAAGTTTCTTAGGGATCCACCGGCTTCTTCTAAGAAGAGGGAGGGCTATTAGCATTGTTGTCCAATTCTGATCAAAACTTACTGTCAACCGGTATTCAATCGGCGCGAATCGGTCAAACTAGGTCAGACAGAGATGTCTAATTCACTCAGTGTTCGTTACTGATTGAGACCCATGGCACGTCTGGAGTTTTTTCTCATGTCTGTCTAGTGAGTTGAACGGGGTTGTTTAGGTTTACTCAGAGGTTGTTGGTCATGTTCAAGTGACCAAAATACTTTGCCTGGTTGAAAGGATACGCTAGTCGGGGGTTCTCTCCTGCGGGGTGTTCATTCTGGCAGGGAGTAAACATTAAAAAATGGAACCGAGGTATTGTAAGTTCAAGTCAGCAAGTTCAGTCAGCTACTACGCGAAAAGAATCGTTCTCTTGTACAAAACTGCTTTTAAAAAGAGGGTCACGGTATAGTTCCTCTCCTCCTGGCATCCACTCCTGATGGAATTGATGCATTCTGATGACCCAGATACCGCCTATACTAATGTTACGGACTTGTTGAGAGGATAATGCTAAAGGACTATAGTTTGTTCAGTTCTTGTAAGACAGCCAAAGACATATGATCAGTTTAGCTATATCCGAGCAAAGCGATGAATTTAGCGTTGAAGAGTTCATCGAAACTGAGCGAACGCAGATGGAAAAATGGTCCGGTGACTGCTATTCAACCAAGCCTTAGTTAGGCTCCTATTCGCTTGGTATATAACCCGGTTACCAAAATCACGTGAAACGAGAGATAAATATCCGGTTGAGTTTGTCCTATTTAGAGTGGTTCCGCCTGCGAGTCCGAAAAAGGGAACTTCGTTCAGCATTGTCATAGACGCTTGATGAAAGTACTGTTACGAATATGTGCAAGTCCTTAAAATGTGTGGACCATCCTCGTAACTTCAATTTCTCAGATAAGTCACATTGATATCCACCGAAACCGACGGATTCATCGAAAAGGGACACCACAATCATTCTGGTAGAAACAAGCTTCATCTACGGACTGACTTGTAGTCGACCTGTTTAAACCACATTGAAAATATCCGGATTTTAGTAGAATGCAAGGTGGGCCAATAAATGGATCACAGTGTTTAGTAACTGTCGATAACTACCCTCACTGTCACAATATTACATCCAGCAAACTGGGGCTTAATCTGTCATTTGGAAGACGATTAAAATGGATTGGCATTTCACTGTTTCATAGAAGTTGGGAAATCCGCAGATTACTTCCCTATTTCTTCTGAAGCGGTACGCGGGAATCAACCTAAAGACCCAAAGTGTTCTGGGCATCGTAGATTAACAAGCTAACAACCAGCAGGAGATTTCCCAAGAGGAAACTGTCCATTCGAAGCGATAATTTTTGCCGAACGGATTGTTTAACTGTAGGCCTAACCACAGACAATTGATGAGCCCAAAGAAGGGTGAAACCGGCTGTGGGCTGTTAAAGAGGTGTCAGTAGCCCTATGGGTAGTTCACTGCCACGTCAAGAAAAGTACCCCGATTGCTCGAACGCTTTACCAACTAAAACATGAGGTGACGTTCGCGCAGCACATTCTTTTGAAGAGCATCAGAGAAAAGAGATTCAGTTGAGGACCCCGTCAACACCAAATCAATTTACCAATTAGTGTTTTTCGCCAGTGGCGTACAATTTGACGTCCGGTTTAAAACATAAGGCTGTTGGAAACTCGGCGATTACCTCTGATGAGCCTAAAAAAGGGTAAAACCTTATAAGAAGATACCTTCTGCATCCCATCGAGGGGACACTTTGGTTTTCCACTTCCTCTTGAAGGACAGCATGGAGGTCAAACATTCAAATATAGATGGGATAGCATATAATCAAGGTTGTATAAGAATATTGTCCCTTTCGCAGCTGTCTACCATCTGCGCTTGTGAATAAGTTGCAGAAAAAGGCAGGCAATGTACAAGCGCGCAGTGTTAGGGAAACTCAACTTACACAATCCTATCCAATCAAGACCTGGAAATAAGCCAAACCAATTCGCTCGTGCTGGACAGTTAGTTAGTCGTGTTGTGGAAGGAATATCCCAACATTGCGATAGTTATGCACAGCTGGGAACCACTTTGGAAATGGAGTCATTACAGTGAGAGCGGTTTGACAGCGGTTGCGATTTTCGCACATAACCAGAGCGTTCAGCGGTAGGTCACGTGTGTACAGGTTGGCGATTTTTGTAGATGTGTAGGAGAAACACATGACACACTGATGCGACAGTCATTGCACAATTATTGATTACCAGTGTGGCACCAGTGCGTGCTTGAATAAGAAGCAACACCAACCAGCATGCAGCTGGTGGAATGACGCAAGCCAAGGTGAGTGTTCATCAGCTTTAAGGTGGACTTCGAGCATATTTGAAAACGGTTTAAGGGTGCATAATGACGTCATACTATAGGGTGACGTGTGCCAACGTTCTGAATCAATTAGCCGAACCAAGTGTGCTGTACAAACATTACCGTAAATATGGACTGATAAAAACCCGGATATGTGAAAATTGTCAACCACTTAGTTCACCACGGATGGGTGTTAAAAAGCACAAAACATGTGAAATTTTAGTCAGAACATAGTAAGTGAAAAAAGTGGAGAGGCTGGCATGGAAAGATGTCATCAAATCAGAGGACTGATCGTAGAGAGGAATGTTTGTAATGATACGAAAAGATAGTTTACGACCTATTCGAGCACTTCGGAGAGTTTCAAAAACACACAAGACTTTCACAATTAGTAGCCAAAAATCCGGTATTAATGGGCCTCACCACAAAATTCACTCTGTTTGTATGCACTTGGGTGATCTCAGAATCATTTGGAAGGACGAGACCTTTGCTCCTCTTCAACAAGCTCTCCACTAAGTGTGACCGTTCACCCAACACGAACTCCGAAAAAAAAAACATCTCTAGGTGTATCCGAGACACAAAGTCCTCTCTCGATAACGAACAGGATGTAAAACTTTTACATCAATTTTTTTACTTTGCAAACAAATAGGCGCCTGACTACCTGCGCTGTAGACTTTAAAAATGGTTCTCATCTACGTATATGTAAAAAAAAATAATTGGTCCTATACTCCATCAAATTCAGCACATGATGACCTTCATGGCCATTTGACGGTTAGCGCTATACAGAGACAGTGAAATGAATTGAGTGGGACACCGAAATTAGCAGTTTTATCGAAATAAGTACACTCTGGAAGATGCGAAAGTCTTGTAGGAAGGCAAGCTGAATAACACTATCACAATGAGGCAGGAAGAAGTGGCTTTTCATCTACTCATCAGCAGGAGCAGGTGCCTCATGGATAGGAGCGATAAAACGGTTTTCGGGATTTCGAAGGATAAGTATTACACTTTACCAGGTTTTAGCAGACCTATTTATGACTGACTTTACTTTAGTGTCTCCAGGATTTTTTTTACTTCAAGGAGATTCTCCATGAATCTTATACGTGATCAATCTAGATATTTGACGTTTCGGTAAAAAAAGCCATGTTTGCCATTCTATCAGACATGGATGCACGGACTATCCTGTTTTACGATAACCCCGTCCGCATGGTTTTGCGATGATAATAGTGGACGGTATGAAAATCCATCAACGTACGGAAGTGAGCGCTGAGGTACATCCAGAACTGTGATAAAAAAAATCCACCTTAAATCATCAACGAGTGGCAACGATAACGATTGTGGAGTTCTTGAGGGGCTAATGTCACTAGAGCATCCAACGGTAGCTGGATCATCTGAATCCCAGTGATCTATCACTAAAGAAAACACTTTCTCATTACGAGTTAATGTTACGTGAGAGTATGCCCGCCTAATTCGGTCTGGAATATAGTATTCGGTAACACCCGCTTTTGATAGGTCGTAGGAAATAAACCCAATTTCAACTGTCTACGAGGACTACAACAGAAGGTTCCAAAAATGGAGATCAGGTCCACTTGAAGAGAAGAGGGAATAAACTAGAACCAACTGTTCCGTTATATGATTATCCGGATGCGATCGATCATAAGTAGACGAGGGTGGTGAGTTGTCGCGCGAACTCTGATGACCTGCTTTAGAAAGTACGTATTGCCAATAAATAGGCTGTAGTGAGTTCTTAGGTATAATAAATCAGAAAGGAGACTATCGGGAGACATCATCAGTGCACAGTTGAGTAGGTTCTCTCGCTCTCTCTATTATTACCCCAGAAAATCCGGGCAAAACCGGCCGTGTCAACGAAGGAACGATGGCTGAGCCCAGCGGTATTCATGCACAACCACTAGGTTTTATTGAAGATAACGAGGGTATTTAGGTGATAAGGATACTGTACATCGGTTTTGATGATGGATTGCGTTCGACCACTGTTCCGCTCGAAAGCATTTGAGTGTGTCCAACTTTAGGCATGTTTGACCCTAAGGCTCCTGCATGCATAAAATAGCGCTAATATGTAAGTAGTATAATGGTAATTCCCCAAGTACTCATGTAAAATACAAAAAAAAATAAGCGTTCAGCTGTAACATCATCTCGGTGCCTAGCTATCATCTCACCAGAAGAAAGCACGAGGGCCGAGATATTGCCAAGCCTAGACAGAAGCAGTCGAGATGCCAGGGTTGTATTCCAACCATGGACCTCCCGGTCAGTAAGTAGCCCCTTAACTACTGATCTATCTCAAGCCCGGTACACGTGAAGCCGAAATTAAGGCTGGGACATAGAAGTCACGAAGAGTGTTCTAGATTATTTGCGTAATGAACATGAATTCGACTCGAATGACAACGGAACTTGTGCAACTGTGTAACCTGCCCCTTACTCTTCGCACGGATTCTCAGGTTTGCAGTGAGAGTTTTTTTTGTTCACTCGCACCAGGTGTAACCCACACGAGATTGGCCATCCTACTGTGCACAGTATATATATATATATATATATATATATATATATATAACATAAGGTCAAAACAAGGTGGCATAGTTTACTGATCATTACAGTAGTGGAGTTTTCAAAACCAATTTTGCACACGGTCAAATTTCGGATGAAGGAAACACCAACAGGGGTTTTCGTTTTCCAATATATCAATGCAAAACCGTTTACGATGTTCTCACCCCACATTGGACACGGTTCCACCCATCAGAACTAGGAGGCCCACGGGCCTCAAGCCATTCACTTCTACGACGACCGTGGGTAGTTGTGAATCTGGTGTGGCATCAAGTTTATATAAATATGTGACCATCGTGAACTGTTAACCGTGCTTCAGTTCAACTTGTTGGTGACATCCAAAATTTTGGTCCGTTTGGTGTCGAGTTTCTGCGTGGGAGATTATTGATTTGAAAGGCGGACAGCGTGCGCATTGTGGTCTGTTGAAAGGGTTCATCACAGATCGATTGCACATTCAAAAGACTCCGACTGAAATATCTGAAGAATGGTTCCTAGAGAACACCTGTGCTCAGTACAGGAAGCGGGTATGAGGCCGTTTACTGGCAATCATCCACAAGCAGGTGGTTCATTGCGGACTTTGTCACAAAAGTCCATAAAACGGAAATTTGGGTCCACTATTTCGGTACGTCATTACATCACTTCCAAGCAGCCACATCCAACTTTAATGGTAGTATGAACAGATTCCGTGATTTTCAATTGAGATTTTATCCTGTAAATGAAGCCGGTCTATGCAGAGGAGCAGAAAAGCACTGTGCAGATGTTTCACCCCTACTGAGAATCAGCAGTGTTAGACATCTCAGGAAACTCACGCCCCCTGGCTAGTATTTTCAACACTTAACCGTTCGGTCACGGGGTCTGCTGAGGACATGGACAGGATACAGCGCCACGCATCTCTCAATCACGTAGTCCCGTGGTCACGTATTGACTGGCTCATCGAGTGAGGACTTCGCAGACACAAGTTTCACTCATCTTGTGAAATTATTCTTCCTCTGAGCCACTTATAAACTGATGAGAGATGCGCACTGCTGGTGATGCCCAATAGGGATAAAACAGTTGTATAGTGCTTCTCGGTTTGACTTACAGGATAAATCAAATGAACATCCAAATTTGTACGCTCCAGCGATTTCTAGGCAGTCACAGTCAATGAGTTCCGATTCACACTGCTCAACCACCACCACCTCATTTTCGAAGACCCGTAACCAACTACCATGCAATCAGAGCAAGATAATTCGAGAAAGCAGTGTGGAAGAAGAGTGGAAGAAAACAGAGATTAGTGTCGGGCTTGTGTAAACAAAATGATGCATCCAGAACGCAAACGGTTATTCGAGCGATTTGAATAGATACTAACATTAAGGAAGGCGAATCCTGCAGCACCTGTCATCAGTGGGACGATCCGGGGAAGCTGAGTCATAAGAATAATACCCAAACCCTTTTCACTGGCCTACCAGCTTTCCCAGGTTACACGTTGTTCACTGGTTTGTTCGCAGTGCGCAAAGTAAGGCATCAATAAACACCAGCGAGTATCGGATTATTCTTACTGAATATATTAACACAATAATGGAAGCTTTCCGACAAAAATTTCATTGCTCCGTTATTAAATTATCACATGTTTCTTCGTCCTGAGCAACGAGAAGTTACACATTCCTTGCTGCTCGACAGATATCGGGAGTCACCTCTGAAAAACTATGAAAATATACTAAAACAAACAGACGAGGGAATAAATACACAAATAAATAAACAAACCGTACTTAGACGAACCCGTTATATGCAGCATCTTCTTTAAATAAGGCATCCATATTTCGGTTGATGTTAGGTGGTTACGTGGAACCAGAAAGAGATAGAAACAAAGATGCTCGAAAAAGGAGCAGTAAGTTGTTGCCAAGTTTGTTATGTGCGATTTCAGTGAAATTTTAGTTGACATGTAACACATCATTTCCACCTAGGTTGTGTTATGAGTTGTACGATTGTCTAGATGGATGATTATGACCATACTTAATAGTGACGTGTTTAGACTTCCACATAGGTCTCAGAGCGTTGGGAAAAGTGGAACAGCTCGCACTAGTCCTTCGTGAACCAGTAGTTTTCACTTGATACCAGGAAGGTAAAACGGAGACATTCATCGACGAGGAGTACTTGTCTGTTTGGAGGTTTAGCTGAGCTCACATGGAAGAACGGCACTGTCTCCAGCTAAAGAACACCTGCATGACACTCGTCAACATCCGACTACTTCAATGTTGGTCCCTTCAAAATACAACCACATCTCTGATGCACCAGTCTTCGATCTGTACAAGCCCCTCAGCTAATGGCCCATGGTCAAACCCCGTGTCTAGCTCAAAAGGTCCGTTTAAAAATAACAGGTCGGCGACAACCGTTTTCGCTATTATGCTTACCTAGAGTACACGCTTATGGTGGATGTTTAAAAGCACAGTATTGCTGTATAGGAACTTTGTGCCGAGTTTTTTATTCACTCTAACTAACAGATGGCCCATCCTAGGACGGAAATGTAGGAAACATTGCTGCGATATGAGATGAGAGAGATAAGAGGCTGGCAAACCTTGATTTCGTGTAGTCCAGACATAAGGTGCAGCCGACTTAAAACCAACATTTCAGAAGCTTGAGGCTGCAAGCCCTTGATCTCCACACCCCAACCGCCTCGGTTGAGTGCTGCTACCCTATTACGATTGAATATGCTTGGTTTCACTAAAGTTGTCATACACAGGGAGAAAGAGTGCTGCGTTTGGAAAATGCGCACAGTCATGTGTTCTACAATTACTCAACAAATGTTAACACGTTTTTAAAAACTATGTGCATATGAGACGTTTACTTTCCTATCCAATAGTTTGTAACTGCTTAGTTGGTGTTTGCTAATAAGCGACTTCGCGGCGGAAGGCTTTCCTCCTTACACCAGTATCCTGTTGGAACGTACAATCAAAGTCCTATGGGACGGAGGTTTCTTTCCAAATTTGTCACCCCCAAGATCATTATGTCTACGAAGCTAGAGAAGTCTATCGCACTACTATTCCACTTTTCTGGCCCTAAATCGCTGTTGTGCGCACTGTAGCTGTTCAGTATTGGGTGCACCCGGTTGTAAGCATGTCATGACAAGGTGTGCGTTATTATGCAGATCTTCTTCAGTACAGCAACTGCTGGTGTTTATCACTGATTAGACTCGCAATGACTTTTCAATGTATTCTCAAAAGTTGCGAAGATGACCTTGTGAAGAATAGACCTGACGGTCTCACTTACTTAGCACTTGAGGGAATGCACATGCCATTGTCAACTGGTCGGAGTAAGGTGGCATCACTCAGTGAAAAGTCGTCCATAACTATGTTGGACAGCGAAGCTAACACCTGACACTTTATTACACGTCCATTCGCTTTAGTCATGTCGTACGGCTAATTCAACTGCGGCGATGGCCAACTACAGTACGATTCTTCGGCTGAATAAAACCATTAAAACATGCGGAGTGCGGATACCAGAAACGGCAGTTCGTGTTCAGGAAGCCGGCTAACTAGGGAAAGGCAGTTTAACAGATGTCAGGCTACCATGGGTGAGTTTGCCGTTGTGACGAATGCCGGTGTAACGGGAATGTGCAGGATAATGGGCTTCTTATTTTCGGCTTTTCAAACTGATAGATTTAGGGAATATTGGTAAAGGAGATGGTGGAATCAGAGTGCAGTTTGATGAGTGATTCAAACAGCATTCCAAAATGCTGAGAACTTTTTGACACTTGAGTCACACCACTTTGTACCTTCTTCAACCAAGGGTACTGAAGATGCATGAGGGCGAAGATGATTGACTTCAGGCACCAAGGCGTTGTTCTGGTGTTCAATTTGAAGCGGGCAAATGGGTGACCATTGAATTCCTCATGTATACTTTCTTCAGAAAAACTACTGAAGTGAAAGTTAAACAAACTCCATTCATTCTAAGACTTGCTAAGTGGTCGGGACGGAGATTGATGGTCATGTCTGTTAGCTTCTCAAGGCACACAGTCTGATGCAGAACAGTGTGATCAATATCAGCTTATATTCTGCCAGGCACACGCTGGATGAGAGTTGGTTAGGTATTCACACAAAATACCAAAACGCTTGCCAATATTGTGTCGTAATAAGGCTAGGAAAAAGTTATACTTACACAACGCATGACCTGAAATCCCGCATTTGATTTCATATCATTGAACCACTGCACTGTCTCACTTTTCAACCGCATGCCATATCAAAAGGTTAGTCAGCTAGTTTTCTTGAAGGCCTTAAGGGCGAATAATAGGAAACGCTGAGGAGCCTGGTCAAGCGATATACAGAGATAAATGTGTTATAGTGTGACTACTGCTGACCACGGTGGTGTTGACAATAGTATGCTACAGAATCTGGAAAGTTATGGATTCTCAGAAAACGACACAAGCTCTATGTGAAAGCTTAAAATGACAGTATATGAAAACTCGACGGAATTCCCCGTTTATAATATTCCACAACTGGGTGTGTAGCAGACTGACATCGCCTCATGCCATCACAGACCTTTAATTTGGCGTTTGATTACGAAGTACGAAATTCGGGGACTAGGCCAACAGGATGAGCCCGAAGAAGGATGAAACCCACAGTGGGCTTTCCAGAGTTTTTATTGCCATTATGAAATGGTGGTGTGATTTGAATGGAATGATTCTACTTGTTAGCATTCTGTTTGGTCACATAAATAGGCAGACCTTCAAAAGTACCCATTTCCCTGGAAATACCGTTTTTCCGTTTCCCGAGGGTTGGTATCGTTGACAGATTTGCTTGTATGTAAATGCAACGTGGTGAACCTGTATAATGATCATCAACCCATTTCATTTAGGTCACTACGAAGGAGCAAAGTTTGATACCACGAGACAAGACAATAGGTCACAAAGACGCGTTCGCGAATGAAAAATAAAACCAATAAAAATTAGTGGGAACTAGATAAATGCTGAATGATCGTACACTATTTCATGCGATGTACAGATTTCTAATTACTCTCAATCTGTATTGGAAATGTTGGTGTTAGGAACGGACCACGGGCCAAACTATCGACCAAGTCAAGGTTAGCCCAAAAAAGGAGAGACTGGCAATAAGGTTAGACAATGCGTCAGTAGTGTATAATGTAAATCATCTAACACGGCAGCCAATAACTACACGGACCAATCGGACAATACGTTTCGTGTAATATTTGCTCGCACAGGATAAATAAGCTACTCTTTGTGAGCCATAAACTGTTTCCCTTTTGATTCTGGAGGATTGTTCAACGCCACCGAAATGGCTACCTCAAATAGGATATTTCCCCATTGGTGAAATACCGTGTTCGTAGACTTGGGCACCCATAGCGACGTTTGACTTGGTGTGAAAAAAGTCAGTGAGCTGCGGGGTTCGTAAACACACAATCTCCTGCCCCTTGGACAACCTACTACGCATTTTCAATCTGCCGATCAAAAACCTCTTCGAAACTTCTCAAGTCAAAATGCTATGATTTTTGCACTTACGTGTCATTCCTCAAAGTTAAGAGAAGAACACATCCCAACTTCAATTTTTCGACTGAAACTTTAGCTTTCCATTAGAAGATTTGTGTAGTAAAAGTGAAAATGATCTCCGGTGTTTGCTCATAAATTTGAATGTCACCCACTCAAGACTTGAAAAATCGACCCACCTCGGGACTAGTTGCGGAATATTCAACTAAGGTTTCTCCTGTTCTATGCTCATGGATTTTTCAACAAACTGGGTAATCAGAATTCACAAGGTATTTAATACGCACTACCGGCGTTGGTACACGACATCACGAAGATGGGTGGTAAAACAAACAATAAACTCTAAATGTAACCTTTCAAAAAGAACCAAGCGCTTGCGGCGCCCAACCTCACTCACCTCCCCACGCTATGCACATTTAATGAGTTTTCATGATGATAGAAATCATGTCAGGAAGTGTTCTGTCAGCTCTTTCAAGCAAGCTGGCACTCAAAATGTGAGATGAGTGATGATCACGTACAGAAGGGGGCTTTTGTTCAACATGGGCCGATTTACTAACTAACTCCGTTGACTTGATAATTATGAGCTCATATATGCAGCGTCGAGGCAAAATCCCCGTGCTACAGTTCACTGGTCCATTAAAGTGGTTAGTAACCCGAGTGGAGGTACGAGATACCTAGTATGGAGCGCTTTCCTCTTGACGGATTGCGCCGTAGGGTGGATGCAATAGGCAGTACTAACTCATGTTCGGGGAGACATTCGAGAGCTGTTCAACTTCTGCTGGAGGCCATTAAAAACCTGTATACAGTGGAGAAGAGGAACAATCAACCAGTGAGTCACTAATATTGGTCGTTTAGCGCGCAACGCAGTTATACATCGTACAAAATTCACCAGTATCCATTTTTTGGAGACATGGCAGCTACGGGCTCGTTTGCAAGCTAGCCACAAAGTTGGTGAACATATGAAGTTTACGATTGTGTATGGTCTGTTGGGGTATGAACTGTCAAGGAAATTTGAGCCAGTGTTATTCGGCCAGCCAGTCTATGGATTGAGTTGTGACTGAAAAGTAGCAGAAAAAGAAAAGAAGGCAAAAAACAGTTGGGGAAACGTAAAAAAGGTATCCATTAGGGAGAAAGACCCCAATTTTTGTTGGAGACTGTAATCTGGTATTTAGGCAAGTGAGAATTTCCCAAACCAGCAGAAGATGCAAGAGCCACCCCCCGGGGACAAATATCATCCTCAGGCAGCGGCCTGACTAGTCATGTTTGGGAGGTGGGGGTAGTGGTCAGTATTGGGGGAAAGGACACTCTGTCAACCGCAAGAGCAAATAGTAATGAAAGTATCTCAAATTTTGGTAATAATGTAATGATACCTTGAAGTTAGTCCATTATTATTCCTACCCCATTTCATAGTACTTGCAATATAACAGGCACATCCGTCGTCCACGGAAAACAGCACCGCAGGAAAAGTTAGGAAAACTATGTTAGGAGGTTACGAGCTTAACAAAAAGTAGCCGGAACAGCATCAGAAATACTCATTTGTGTCCGAACACGTGAGTGATCTCATTGTAACTGTTCGCACTCTGTTGTGGATCTCCTATCCAGTGAGGGAAAACTCTAGTGTCGAGGCCAACTGAAGCTGTGTTAAGCCTATGCGGCTGTGTTACGTGTTTGAGAGGTGATGCATGGTGTGGCACCATCCAGCGATGTTCATGTTGAAGTTTCTGTACAATAGCGGCCTCCAGAGACCGAAGTCGTGGTAGTGTGATTGTACCAGTGTATTTCAGGAAATACCACCCTTGGTAGAGACCTACGGTAAAAAAGACCATTTTGTTTCGCAGATGAAGTGTAGTTGAGCAGTAAACTCTTCCCAGGAGACACCAAATCGCAGAGAAGACCACTCTTGATCGATCCTTTGAAGTGATCTCTCGAGAAGGAGCAAATGTTCAGCTGTCTTTGTAAGCAAGAGAAAACACTTCTGATTGGTCATTTGAAGTGGCATCCCAAAAGTAACACATTTAGTCAAGTTATCGCCTCTCCAAATACTGTCTTATAAAGGCGCTCCGGTCAGCACTTGTTCATTTATAGGGGGACCCAAACATTGGAACCACACAAGGGATCTCATCTGAAAAGTGGTCTTTAGGGAGAGGGGGGATTGTAGTAATTGCGCACCAAACAGGTAAAAATTATGTTATGTGACTTCCAATCCCTTTAAAGTCAAACGCTATCTTGAGGCCTTTGTTCAGACACCTAAAGAGTGTAAAACACGTAAAAAAACCGTGCGTGAATATCGCATTCTGGTCTATGTTCGCACCATGAGGACAATAAGAGTGGCTTCTACTAAGAGGTAATATCAAAAAGGAGTAAAGATCAAACTAATCTCACAGGAACAAGGTCAACTGATCCAAACTTGAGAGGCGATCTCTATTACGTGTTTCCTACCATAGAACTTTGTAATAAACTGGCAGCTAGTTTTCACTATCAAAATGCCGACTTGGGTTGCCACTTCAGGAATTCAACATGGGCGTTATCTCATTATCGTTGAGGACACCGTTCACACACACCGTTTACCACAATAGGTCCGAGGGTCGTAGATGTAAGGTATTTTTAAACCAGTCACATACGGCTAACGGACTTGTGTTACTTAATTTGTCAATAAGCGTTTCAGTGTACACGGCTATACTTATCACAGTTAGTGCTAGTTTGTTTGCCCCGAATAGGCTTTGATAAGACTCTTATGCTGTTACAATGTCCCGGTATACTAGGAAATAGTGAACCACAGTCGACCGAATTCGTGTACAAAAACTGAGCAGGTAATTTCTAGAGCATTTGGAAATATCCACGTTCTAAAATTCTCAGCTAAGAGTTCATTAACTGAAAGCGAGCATTACCATCAAGTAGAAACGCGTCATCAGTACGGTGTGGAATATTCAGTGTTAAACGTGTGCCATTTATGTGTAACCAATAACAGCCAGTGTGCGACTTTGGAACTCAGGTGAGTGGTCCTTTTTCGGGGGGATCGCAAATTAAGTCGTTTATTTCTGATAACGATGTGGTGTTCCTCTGGGGGAGTAGCTTTATTGTATAGGGGTCTCTCTCAAGGGTGTTACTGCGCAGCGGTTCGCTCACTATTCAGGATGTTTTTCACCAATACTGATTCTGCTATTCATGTACACTAAGGGATGATGAGCTGAAAAGTTTGAGAGTCTCTGGAATACACAAAAATCCGGAAGTTTCGTGCGAAATGGACTAATGTGCTACGCAGCAGATCTGTAAACTTTACTTTCATGTTAGGTTTGACTTTTCGGTGTATTTTAGGGTGTATGTTTTACGGATTACTGTAGTGATAAAGGGTCACGTAGCTTATCATCGTGGTTGGAAACCTCAAGGACGTCGGAAACAACCTTCTGTGCATTGTGAGTAGTCACCTGCCTAGTTAGTGCCTTAATGCAAAAAACATTGAACACGAATTCTGTATCCTTTTCTCTGTTGCAGGAATCGCTTTTCAGGGACACGTAGAGTGATCTTTGATGCAGGATGGGCCCCCCAGAAGGTGCCTATCCAAGCCAACTCTTACGGGACCGGAGTGAAGTGGTCTTAATTTGAGGGAAACATATGGGAGGGGGGCTACCGTATCTTTCGGAGAACTGGTCGTGAACCCTGGTTTGTTAGTTTGTCCCATTCGTACATCCGTGACTTCATCAGAGAGACTTAATCCCAGTTCACTGGCCTACCAACCAAAACATCCCACAGGCGAACGTTCAGGTACGTGCGGCTGATCGCAAAAACGTGTCACAAGTCCAAAATTTCGTCTCAGAATTAGACTATCCATGAAGTTGGCCACGAAGACTACTCTGTCATTATGGAATCTTAGAGAGGGAGCTATCATATATTCGTTTTGGTCTTCAGAGTGCATACAGAAAAGACGTCGTTTTGTCGTGTAGCGATGAATGTTTTAGGCTTCAAGAATCCACGATTGTTGAATTTTGTGGATTTTTTCAGATCTCCGGAAATCACATCACTTAAACTCTTGAGGGGAAACGGCTAATGACGATTGAAAACTGTTAATCCTAGGTGATTTAACACTGATATATATAATTTGAGCAAACCATGGGAGAACAAATCGCTATGGATAAACAAGTGAATGAACGTCTGCCGGAAATCCTCTTTGGATACATCCAACAGAAAGCGCATTTTAGGTGCTTTCTGAAGACCCTAAAAGTGGAGTCAGGACGCATTCTCTAACACATGGCTGATGGTGATGGAGTGCACGTTATTCTACCACAAAAAAAAACACCGTATGGGAAGCTGAGCTCGCGATGTGGTTGGGTACAGTGAAGTGGGTGAAATACACTGCTAAACGAAGGAAATCGACGGCTTCACAAAGGGTTGCATTGTCTAGTAAAGCCGGGGGAAAAAGCTGATAAGTGATTAGTGTGATTAGTGTGATTAGTGGTGTGAAAAGGGACTGTCGGTAGCAGTAAAGTGAATCTGATGGCAGTGGGCTATCCAGTGCACACAAACACAAACTACCACAGTGGGCAGGAAAGTACACATGCACAAACATTATCGCTAATATCTGAACATTGGAACGACATGGGCGCCACTTCGGCAATTGAGTTTCGTCCAATCTCGTGAAGATGGTTTTCCAGATGTGTTAATTTAGAAAAAGCCAGTCGATATTATTCTTCACTCCGACATGTTCAGCAATTTCACAGACGCTTTCATCAGTACTGGACTCTGTCGTCCTACGGCTGATCCAACACCTGAGTACTATTAGAAACCTAACACTTGACAACAAGAAGTCCTGAATGAGGGAAAAGGCGGTAAGTCACTAAGTTAGGAACCGGTTGTTCAGAATGCAGCGATTAGGAAAATTAAGCAAGCCTTCCTTATTGTAAGGAGGGTAGCAGGCTACACTGAAGATAGAGTAAGCTGTCCTGTGCTTCGTCATCACATAGCTTCATCATTTTTGATTCGTTGTGAAGTTGAGGAAGGCGGTTATAAAAACAGATACGCATTTCCAAGACTACGCAGCTAGTGTGGTTGTGGTGCCAGTAAGGTAGAATTCTGGAATGGATGTCAAAGTGGCAGACAAGTTCGCAGTAGAAGTAAGTCTCATGTCAAGAGTACTAAGTCCTTCTTTGTGTCCTCAAAAGCAAGGAGGAGTGGAAAAAACATCTGACGTGCTGCCAACTACTTCCCGCGAACGTTTGGCAGCTACGTAGTGATGAAATGCAGAAGGCCACAATTGCCTGGTCAAAGTCCGAATTGGACCAACGGTTAAACTGCGAAAAAGGAAGTTGTAAAACAGTGGGGGCTCGGTGGTGATGTTCGGCGTGGAATTAGGAGAACAGCTCCGTTCAGTGGTGTATACTCCTCGGATGTTTTTCAGAATGTTCATATCAGACCATCCAAAAACTGAAATACACGTCATAAAAGGTCCTCTGCAAGATAAGCAACAATCTCCGTTCAAAATACTATTAGGGTAAGTCATCAACAGCACAGCGAATTGCCGCGTTTTTTAACTACCAACATAACCCAATAGCGGCAAACCTTTTACATCGTAAATCACTCGTCATATCGATTACGCAATTCGGGAGAAATCGATGAGTGATGAAGCATACGGACCAGGCAGTCAAACTTTTACACTCCGTATGACTGAAAAGTTCGAAAGCTCTGAATTATAACGAAAAACGAGTAGAAAAGGTAGCGGGAAAAATCAATCGTATCCGGAAGGTTGGATCCGTTTTTTCCAGAAATGAAAAAAAGTACAGGCTTCGAAAGTGGCACAGCGTCAATATCAAGGGAACGAGGAAAATACTTTACATGTCAGATGCGAGAAGCTGGAAAGCTACCAAACTATCATGCATATGAGCAGAGAGGCCATCTGGATGAAGCGTGAAATGTAAACACGTGTAACCTTAATTGAAGTACAACCCACGGGAATTCACTCGATCTAAATTGTGGATCCATGTGCACAAAAGTATGAGCCCGCAAAAAAGTCATCACGAGTCCACCCTAACAGAAGGGATGACTGTTCACTCTTTGAATATGGTCAAACACAAACTCAGTTACCCATAAACATTATATCGAATAGGTGTAACCAACCGAATTGGCGAGATCGTACCCACAAGCGAGGAGTTAAGGCTTCCGGAAGAAAGGGAAAATTTAAGGATCCAAAGGCTGACGCGTTTCCCGTTTAGAATCGAGTTCTTTGTACAAACTGCAGAAAGACTACGAGTGTGTACAGAAACGGTATTGTTGTTTGCCACGAAAGAGCATAATACGACGTCTCAGTTCGCACATAATGCGCGTACCTAATCAGCGACCGAACACATCTAGCACAGTCCTCGTCAGATTTCTTCCTAATTAAGGCCACAGCCATACAATGTGGGCCGTGTAGGGCATGCATTTGTCAGATAAAGCAAAGATACATGTCACTGCCGTTGTAAACTTCCAAAATTCCGATCGTTATGGGGGAGGATGTTGCTCCTTAACTAAACTGTTAACTTACTGTGTAAAAAAAATAATAAACAAAATTTCTCTTAAAAGGCAAACATTTGTGGATGTTTAACTGTGCCTTGTGCCATGAACGTCAAAATAGCGAAGATAGGGCAACGATTTTTAACCATATGGAGGACTTATAAGTTAAGTTTTGTGTGAATGGGAGGTTTGTCGAAATATTGTTACGCAATGGCACAGGAAAATTCTAACTGAAAGGCAGTAGGCCCCAAGGGAGATTGCTGTATAGATGATCACACTGCTGTTTAGTCAACAGGACAACGCTTGTAAGCGATCGAGCAGTCAGCGATTACGAAGGCTTCCAAAGACAATTCACTGTTCGTTCTACAAAACTTTCTGACATGCTCATAACGATGATTTACGGAGGGACGTCCGGTATATGGACTGAACGTCTTGGGATTTCACTGTGAACATTTTGGTTTCCGGCAGCATGGCAAGGTTGGTCGAAATCCACCATCGACTTTGAGCTGTTACGGGCACTATTTCCGAAAGTTGAAGCAATCACTCCCCAGTATGAAGAGGAGCATCAACAACAAACTGGTAATCAGGTTTGGAAGTGAGAGATAATGCATTTGCTGAAAACGCCCATAGCGGAGTAGTGGGATGGTACAGTAGCTGAGATTTCATCTCACGAAGATAGCTGCGCGAAAGGCAGCACCATTTCGACCAGTTATCCACACATTATCATCTCATGATATCATATATATATATATATATATATATATATATATATATATATATATATATATATATACTAGTAATTATGATAATGGGTTGATTGTTCAGAGTTCCCATCCCCCAGCGACTTTAGGCAGGCGGTAGTGTAGTTTAGTGAATAAGACAGATTCCCAACCTAGATGACATCCCTTTGAATCCGGTGCTGAAAGCTTGCTAACAGCGTAGTTCTGAAGTCTGGGAGTGTACAAATCTAGTATCTGACCGCCTCCAGGGGCGGTCTTAACCATCACCAGCTGAAACAAACAAGTCACAAACGACCTAATCAAAGAAGAGTTACGGGCGAACAACAAAATGAAGCAGACAGATAAAGTCCGACTGAACTACCGAACGGTTTATTTTTGGTCAGCCAGCCAGAAAATATACCCATTCTAATTCTCATTCATTTTTATCTAGAGGAGCACTATCCAACTTCGTCAGACATAATGATGAAGGGATAGTAAATTTGAGACTGTGATATACGCTTCTAAACTAATCCCAACTACCATACAGACATAGTCCCTCGCAATCCTTTACCCACGCTGTTGTGGCATAAGAAAAACGACAATGGTATTTTGGTGTAATTTTGGTTCTGAGGGATGATCCAATTAGTGATCCAATTTTTCTTACAAAAGCAGGTGTGATGTAAATTCATCACGAACCCCTATGAATTGGGGCTGTCTCTCTAAATGTGTTAGCCATGCGTTGGAATGTAGTGGATATTCTAAACCTGTCTATCAAGATGGCAGTCAGTTAGGCTTTAAATCGTCAGTGTTATGAACGGTCATCATCATCATCAAAGACAGCAACATCAGTGTCAACACTGATGCTTCACTGCCATATGAAGGGTTCATCGATCTTGTTGGCATTTCCAGTTCTAACATATGAGTGGTGCTGTCGAAACTGCATTGCTAACAGCGGGAGAGGTGCCAAGTTCGTCGCTTGTTATCGGCACTGTGCGGTGCTGTCTGTACCAGCCAAACTGTCACTAGTTTTATCGGTTGCATCTCTCCGTAATTGCAAACAGTGTCCCGAACCTCGTCGAAGTTTTTTTTCACCATTCGGGAGAGAGAAAAGCGCGAGGCAAATTGTACTTTCGAATTCGTTCTAGATGTTCGAGAAGCCGGATAAACAACAGTTGGTTGCTGTCAGCGTCATCACTGACAGGCCTGTGGTGTGTCAGCAGAAGAATCGGAAGAGTCAGCCTTGCTCAGGGTGTCAGCAATAGTGCCACCCATGCTATGGCGACAGCTCCGTCAAACGGTAGTGTAGACAGTCACATGCGGTCCACCCGGGGGTCGTTCTGAAAACTTATAATGTCCGTCTTCCGGGGAAGGGAGTACTTGGTGTGAAACCCCAAAATTGTAAACCTGTAGAGCTCCAATCACCGAACAAGTGGCATTTCAAGTCAGATTGAATAGAAAAGAAGGACCAAGAAAGACCACTGTAGGGGGAAATATCTGATCGCTCCTGGAGGGACTCGCTTCGATGGCTCACATCCTAAGTTGTAGCTGAAAAGAGAGGCTGTTGTAAACTTTGCCGTAAATTGGTCTTTCTTGGACAGAGGACTATTGGATGGCTATCAAAATCACATAGTGTTCCAACTTACCTCAAGGTATTCTAATTGTCGCATGACATCATGAACCAAGGATTTGACCCGAGCACGTAACCGCAACATAGCGGCAAACTCTGGGAGTCGATGGCGCCAAGCAAGCCCAGTCTCGGATCGGAGAAGCCCTAGATCAGGACGTGGTGTCTGAACACCCATTGTTCCCTCAATCACCTTCGGCGAAACATGTGACTCGACAGGTTCGGGCAATGTGGTCACCTTGTTAACAGGGTCCAGGACCTGAACTGTGTGGGCATGTAGTTCGTGATGTGATTTTAGGTCGATTAGGTGATCCAAATTCGACGGTGGACTTCGACTTTCGACTAATTGTCCTTCGATGGACACCGCACAACCAACCCGTACATGGTCAGTTATCAGATCTGGCGAGGACACAACCTGAAAATAACGTAGTGTTTGATGTTTTTAACTCGCAGTAAACTGATTTGATACTAGTATTACTACTGATTTACTAGGCTTACAACAGCTATAACGGACGTGTATGCTTGTGGCAATGTTCTAATTGACCAAAAAACAAATCGATAAAGTTTACGCTCTAAGATTGGAAATGCGTCAGTGGAAGCAATATTATAAGACAGTGAGTGTATAAACATGTTCTGAAAGTGATCTTGGGATGCGATGACTGGTGGTTCCAAGACAACGGTTGTCGAACACCTGAAGACGTCTCAGTTCCGCTGCTCGAACAGGTCAAGTCTCACAGCCATACAACAAAACAACCCGCACTGTAGCTTGATAAACACGTCCCTTGAGATTCAGAGATACAGCACTTTGACGCCATAGGTGTCTCAAATTAGCAAATGCGACCCGTGCCCTGGAGATTTGTGCATTGACCTCATCTGTCACACTAAAATCAGAACTAATACAACTTCCAAGATACGTAAAACGCTCCACAACTTCCAGTACCTCTTCCTGGATTGTAAGTGGCGTATTGAATGACTGCATGTCCACAAACATGAGCTTACACTTTGTGGGTGTAAAGTGTATGTTGAAGGACGAGATGACTTTGGTCAGTTCATTCAAAACACCTGCGCCTTCTCCTCCTCTACGAAGATGAGAACGATGTCGTCTGCATATTCCAGATCGACAAGGTTTTCGTCACAGGCTATTTGGACACCGGGGTTTTGGAGACTTTCCAGCGTTCGTCTCATGATTTCATCGATCACGAAGTTAAATAGGGATGAAGAGAGAGCGCATCCCTGACCGACACCACTTTGTGTACAGAAGCTTTTGGAGAGCTCGCCGTAAACTCTCACACATCTGGAAGTCCGAGAATACAAAGAGTTTATTATGTTCACAAACACAAATTTTTACCGACTGGTGTACACCAGAGACCTAGAGAGAGAATGTTGGCGCAACCGTCTCTCAGAACATGTTTTAGAGATCACCGCTATCCCCCTATCACTGGCTACAGAGTTTCTCCTTTAGAAGTAATGTAAATGACTACCATATCAGAGATACTTTGTCATGCGCAGGTGTCGAAGTGCCATTGCCTCCAGTTGGCCGCTATTCGTGGAACGTCCTTCTTGAACTAGCTTCATCCCCATAGTCGTTGTGGTGGGGAGTTGCAATGTGCAGCTGGTAGAAACTTCAGTAAGCGTTGCTTGCGAACATATAATGGCCTGCAAGCTTAGAGAATAGTCATTCAGCTGTAACAAACTTTCGGTGCCTAGCTGCCATGCTACCCGAAGAAAGCACGAGGGCTGAGATACTGCCAGGTTGCCCAGACCTAGGCAGGAACAGTCAAGATGCAGAGGTTGGGTTCGAACCACGGCCTTGTAGTCAGTAAATTCGCGCTTTAACCCCTGAGCCACCTCGGGTTTAGTGGCCAACCAAATTGCTTCGGCTGGTACTTCAGCTTCATCTTGTTGATGCTAGGATCGGCAAGTTTTGTCGACATTGGGTAGTTCCATCATTTCATGCGGGAACGGTACGCAATTACATTTTTTATCCATGTCAAACTCGAACTCTTGAGTTAAAAGTGTTCACTAAATAGTTCGTGCCAAATTTAGGTCTAGTTATTTCTTTTTAAACGAGACCAGACTTGGTGCATTGACTGTGGTGGTGTAGAAGCCGAGTTGCTTCGCCTTCGCACGACATTTAAATAAGCGTTTTTAGAAAACTTCGGAGATGGACAGAAGCTTAAATTTATAACCGCAAATAATGTCACCTGGGTGATATAAGACTGATTCCTCTCGGCTTGACCATGGGATCACTTTACGCTTGCAGTTTATAAGCGAGAATTTACTCAACAACTTGAAATGAAAATCAGACTTCGATTTCACTGGAAAACAAGATGAATGAGTCCAAGGCGGATGAAGAAGTTGGTTCGGTTAGAGCGATTCAAACTGATGTAAATCAGAAAACGCACATTTTAAACAGATAAAAGATTCCATCAGATCCCATTGAAACATCGGTTTGAGCAGACAGACTAGGAATGGTGACTGGTTGATTACCAGTTTTACGGAAAGTTTTTTATGGTTTCAAAAAGGCTGGTGAGTAGTGATAGAAGAGAGACAGTTGAAACAGTACTAATCAATAGATTTTGGCACAAAGGCTCAGGGATCTCACATTATTCTGTATGCCCATTGGAGGGAACAGATGTAGGCATGTCAGGATGATGCAGAAACGATGCCATAATTATTTAGTTGTGGTCCAATAAGTTAGTGCAATATCACGGACACAAGAACTCACAGAATAAGTTGAGACAAATACCTAGCTTTTAAGCAAATCGGTTCCCACCGACTTACGTGTTCCACAGGATTGGTACAGGGAGGGAGGGAGGGAATGACTGTTTCTTTTTTGCATTTTATGGTTGGGCATGCTGCACAGTGATTTTTTGTTAGTGATAAGTAGGTGAAGTTGATACAACACTCCTGCATAATCCACGAGATCCAGAAATAACAATATAGTTTGGCAAACACATAGAGACCCATTGTGAGCGAATAGACAGGTCTTGCTTGATGAAATAAAAGCTATCAGAAAGTATTTTGCGTTTTTATTTTGGGTAACACCTGATATGATACATCTTCCATTTGAACAACGACTACCCAATGACTGGTCGCTGATTTCCTTGAAAGTCCTGAGCTGTAACCAGTGGTTCACACGAGCCTACATGCAGATCCTTTGTGAACACGGTATGACTTATAGATTCTAGTAATGGGTCACAGGTAGCGAAGAAGTAGAGTGCGAAACAAAGTTTATTCGTCTACGGGTCACACCCCGTCATTCGGTAAGCAACATTCATCGGAACCGTCATTCCACCGAAACAAAAGGTGTAGCCAGAGTAGGAAACCTATTCAGTCGAAAACCCTAGAACTGGTTTGAAAAGTGACTGTACCTGTAGGTTGATGGGTGTGGTTCCATCGGAAACGTCGAAAAATACCCTCGTTTTGTGCCGCCGTATCGAACGAATCCAACCAATAACTTTGATGTTTGTCGTACTAGCAGCCTCTTCCTCTTGATTTCGGGAAATTTGCCCCGTGGCTGTCAGAGGATGGACTAAGTAGGATTCGTTTCGACTATTCCAACGGCCGTATTTTGGTACAATAAGGCTTAGGGAAGACACACGCCAAACGGCTACCGAGCAAGATTTTGTGGACAGTCGCCAGCATGGTGGTGGGGAGCAAATCCGACGGGTACGTTTAAAAAGGTCGAAGCTCCGAGTAAAACCGAGCATTTGATGCAGCTTGCAGCATAATCTCTATCGGCTGAAAAGAGTGGGATAGCGGAAAGTTGAAAACACAGGCCTCAAAATGTACGATTAGCGCATGAGAACTAAAATAAGAGCTAACGGTATTGAGTGCGGGAAATACTGCAATGAGCAAAGATGATGAAACTCTGATTCATTGTACGAGTCAGCGAGATCCAGATGAGTACATTCAGTCCAGGATGGGACACACTTTGTAGACCGGTTCTTCATTTTTTCAATAACAAAATGTAAAAACTAAAGCAGAAGGGATACAGTGAACAAATTATGCACATACCTTTCAGGAAGATACCCGAGATATTTACCAGAAGGCTCAGGACGGCGAGGTTCAGCTGCGCAAAACAACAATAGAGTTGAGGAAATAAAGCAGTTACATTTCGGGACCTGTACAACTAGGAATTGTGTTCGTATCCACGTGGAAGGCGACGTGGACCTTCAGTTTATGCATGGCCCCTACATTTAATAATGCACTAACCCGCGCTTTACAGTTCGCTTTCTACCGAGTATGCTCAACATAATGACCCTTCTCAGAGCGAGACCACCTCATAGCACCATCACTAACCTGAAATGTGATCATCTTTGCACAAAATTTGGGCTTGAAGTTGTGGTGGCAAACTTTTCGGACTGAGTTCTACACAGATTCCACTGTCTCTATCTTGTCCAGTAGTCAGAAATAGACAAGAGAAGAAGAAACAAGCAATTTATCCGTCAACAACCGCGGAAGCTACAGTACAAAAGGACACCAGATAATGGAGTACTTGGAGTAATTGCCCACATGCCGGCATGCACTATATAGGTCGAACACCAATAGTACGAACGGGCAAATATAGAGTTGATAACATAACAAGGATTGGTTAGCCAAAGGTGTTGTGACCTAGAGAATTGATGCAGTCTGTCCAGGATCATGACAACTGTGACTGTGACTGGCCGTTGGTCACGTGAACTCAGGGATGCATGGTTGGAGGGAGCAAACCTACCAGAGTTTATGCGAGTAGAATGAGTCCAGGTGATTGGGTCAGCGTGCGGACAAAATCAACTTTTATCGAGAGTAGTAATTCTTCATCTCGTCACGAAACTGTGCAAACCCCACAACTGCTCACAACTAATCAACCAAAATTTCCCAGAAAGTCCGTGGCACCCCTCGACTGGGGAGTCCCGGTAAGAGATTTAATCAACGGCCACTCAGTTACTGGGTCGCCGTTCAAAGGTCTAGACTCACAACACACATCACCCAAGCGTCGATATGTTCGTCTGCTTGGATAACCAGATGCATCCAGCGTGCGTTTGTTGAGTAGCGATACCGAACTCATCTGGATGTCAAATGTCCGGTGTTCGAATTTTAAAATGGTCAAGGACATGCACTGCTCACGAGCACTAACGGAAACGAAATAGACTAAGTGCTTGCCCGCGTTGGTGTGGACTGACCGGGGAGATCACGCCAGGACGGAAGAACTGATCAATCAAAAGTGATCAGGATACAGATTTGCGTAGAGCTCTGTGAATGTTAGTTGCTGTGAACGATCGATTCTCTAAACTGAGCAGAGACCGATTTCCTGAAGGACAACTCCCACACAACGACTAAAAGCACCACACATCGACATGCCCCTGTTGCAGGTTTCCGCATAGTTATATCTGTCAGTTGATCTTTAAGCAACTGCGAAACTTGATATGGAAAGATAGCTGGAATACTCAAAAGCTATGTATTATTTCGATTTCTCCCTGCCTGGCTGGACTTAGCAGACCCCGATACAGCCCTCTGGAATCGAATGGCTGAAACACATGATCATACCTTTATTGCTTCGTCAAACAACTGTTTCCATTAAATCCAAGCGGATGTACCTAATGAGTTCAACGCTAAGTTTTGGATGTGATTGACCTATTTGGTTTTACTGAGTTCTCAAACAAGTCACCTCATGGAAACCCAGCAGGGCCTAGATGAAAATGTACCAGGAATATGAGTTCGTGCCAACCGGGAAACCAAAAATCACTTTCACCAAAACAGTTTAGTTACGCTATACTGGCACGATTCGTTTTCGGAAAACCCGAAAACTGACTGTCTTCCGAATCAGCATTTCCACAAAGTCATCTGAGGTGGTCCAGTCTACGCTAAAGCAGGTCATCATCAGTTCAGCGTTCTCAGTCCTCTAGCTGGGTTCGACCACCAGGTGAAGAAAAATGGCGAAACTGTGGATCTCTGTTGCCTTATGAGATTAATGGGATGTGTAAAGGCCAGAAATATGTACTCATAACCCCCCCCCAAGTAATGACCGAAATGGTACTCGTATCGAAAGTCCCGTAAATGCTCTGCAGGACCAGCTTACCACCAGCCACCCATAGTTGCTTGATCACTACTGACCCATTCCGTTCTGCAGAACCGGAGGATATCTCACCTTACCTCAAATGGCCAAGACGAAAATGTAAAATGCTGTATATCGCCAAATACACACATTTGCAAATCGATTTGGTTTTCACTGAATCTCTCGTTTATGATATTCTTCAGCTGAATGTGCTGCCCAAAGGCTGCCTCATGTTTCAGTTGGTACGATATTCAAGATATCACAGTATATTTTCATAAAGGAAACTACTCGCAATGTCGAAGAGCTTTCAGCAACCTTATGAGTAGTTTCCTTTATGAAATGCTGTAGTTTCGGGCAGGAATGAGTTTCGTCGTAGCAGTTAAGGCAGCTGAATAAGTAATTATCGTGTAGTTGAATTAATGTGGCCATATTCGGTAAAAGGTCCTCACTAATCAAGATAGGGGGTTGGGATAGCTCACTTATTACGGCGCAAACTTACTAACCGGAAGATCCGCGTAGTTCGAACCCAAACTCCGCATCACGACTGCTCCCGTCTATGTGTGGATAACGTGGCAGTATCTAAACCCTCATGCTTCCTTCAGGGGCATGGCAGTTAGGCACCAGAATGGTGTTACGGCTGACCGATCATTATTTAATTTGTAAATGAAGATAAACAGATACATTCAAGGCCTGTGACATCAGGGAGTAACTGCGAGGAAAACTTTGTGTCTGTTTGTTCCCTCCATTTAAAGCAGAGGTTCAACGCAGGGATTGGGCGCTGCACTCGTAGTCGGGACAGTTAGAGCATCCAAACACCGATTTTTTTTTACCGTGTTCCGCGTTATGGGTCAAAGCTCTGAAGATTTGCCAATTATTTCGGACAACGATGTAGCAGTGTTAGTCTGCCAAGAGGCATCAATGATCCGTGGCTCGTCGTTGGTTAATGATCGTTGATTTCGGCGTTAAATTCCGGAGTGATGGAAAGTTATAACGGCAATAAAAATTATTGTTACGATGGTGCACAGTTGCCGAAAGGTGATGGTGCCATTCTAATGAATCCCAACAAAACGAGGGAGCGCTGCACCAGCGCACCATACAAAAAGAGTGCACATAGTGGGACCGGTAAACAGGAAGTCACAGAAATGAAGATGTCTAAAACGGTTTTACATCTGGTTCAATGTACCTGTTTTCCAGGTTCCTCAGTATATACGCACATCACAAAACAAGCCTTTATATTCTATGGTTCAGGAAGCACTAAATAGTTGCTCTGATACAACGAAATAATGTTTTTTTTAATTCAAAGTGAAAAATTGGAACGTCAGAATTTAACATATGGCAGTTTAGAAGTTGACGACGTATGTCGGGGAGTTTGGATTTGTGTAGGTTAACGAGCAGTCTGTTTGACAACGCCCAATTGCTTAGGTTGTTTGTTGATGACAAACCCACCAGCACTTTGTAGGTTACATAAGGCTTATTCCAACTGGGTAGGAATATCGGTTGACTGTGTGAATAAAAGCCAGTAACTGCAGAGCAAACGCTGCAATACGCCACATCAAAAAAACCCATGCGAGGTCGAAATATGCGTAAGATTGAGCCCGCCTCATGGAAACTGCCCTCGTTAAATTGAATAATTCAGGCGTTCCATAAAAATGATCGCCCCAGTTAAATCCACTTTAACTCATGCTTAGCAATCGCCCATCCGTCACAACAGTGAGAAGAAAATGGGTCATCAAGTATAATTAGAGTGAATTTGATTTTGTTTATTTTAGTGATCGATTTTATGACACTGCGCCAAAAGACGGGACCTAAGCTGAATGACACGATAATCTTTCACAAAATCGGTTGCGAAACACACAAAGAATACGGAAAGCCTGGACAAGTTTTACCGCAAGTATAAAAGAGTACAACGGAACAGCTAGACGACCACTAATTGCTTGCTTTCGAAGGGATATACCGGCTCATTCAGGAAGTCCGACTACTTGTGAGCAGTTCACTACATCACCACATCCTGCCTCTTTGTTGTCAATACAAGCATAAAACTAACTAAGGGCAAATACGTAACATTTGAGGCATAAGACAGAAATCACCATAAAACTAACCGAAAAGAGCATTTTAGGAGGCCAATCAAAGTCGAAGAGTTTCGTCGGATTGCTTCGGTCATATGTTGAATGAAAAAAGTTACCAAGAAAACGGTAGATTTTATCGCCATCTGATACAAAAAGTGGAAGCACGGTTGGAAAGAAAGCCCAAATAAGGATGCATGTGAGAATCACGGCGAATTTGCTTACAGCAAAAGTAGACTGAGCAGCGTTCATGTGATAATACACGCATACAAATTCACAGTGTGCATGGGTATTCGCATGTCAATGACGTAAGAAGTACAAATAACAGAGGAAGAGAACTGCTCGCATTGTCCTGTAACGAGGTCCTCAAATATTGGCATACAGCAAGTCACAAGCGAGAACACAACTCCACCTTCCAGATAAATCCAATCTTTCATTTCCTTTCAACAAAGTCATCTGTTGAGAAAAATGACCTACAAGTTTAACAAATTCAATACAAGAGCCACCCCCTTACGAATGTTGTTCCTTGGATCCGAGAGTCACAGGGAAATCTGCGAATACGCAGAAACTGGGTGAACGGACGAGGAAAATAACTAACTAGAACGTCGATATTTTTGCGGATATATATGAACCCAACGTGACAGAAAAACATTTTTCTACATCGCAGCACTAATCCGACTGCCCGACATTCATCTGCTGCTCCCGCAATTTCCGGGGAAAGGGTGACATCTGCCAACCAATGCGCAGAACCTGCACCATCAATGCAGGAAGAACTCAGTTATGAACACTCCAAAGCAAAAAAATCAGATATTCGCAAACAAGCGAGTTCTATTCGCGAAATTTAGTTTTAACCAAATTAGTTTGCAAATGAGTGTATCTCGCGAACAGCGTACAAGTAGAACATAAGGTCGACGGAAACTCGGGGACCGTACCTATCTGATGAGCTCCAAGAAGGGTGAAACCGATCATGGGCCGTCGATGAGTTTTCAGCAACCACATGAGTAGTGTGTCCCGTCAAGTGAGTTTTGTGTTACACTCCAGACACTCTCCAAAATATCAACTTTCAAAAGAAAAAACAGTGGGGCAGAAAAGCCTGTCCTTCCCCCAGTTATGCGTATGTTCATCAAAAAGCCCAAGCGTTTTCAATGCACTTCCCCAGTGGTTAAAGACAACCGCGGGAACCATTGAAAAAATTTTGCGCAAAGAAAAGAAACGTACTGAAAAAGACACATAAAACAACCAGGATTAGGCACCAAAGGTAGTCGATGAGTTTTCAGCAACCTTATGAGTAGTTGCCTTCATAAAGGATGTACACGTTTAAAACTGTGTGCATGACAACGCGTTCTGATAGGAGTGCAGCTCTCGGCTATAGTTGGATTTCCTTTGAATTATTAATGTCCACTTTTTTGTGAGGCAGTGGACTGAGGAAGAACAAGACGCACTATTATAGAAACGATGGATTTGTGAGAAAAGGTCAAGAATCTTAACCAAGTCACTCTCTGAAGGGAAACTTTACGAAATTGTTGGGATCTTAGCAAATATGTGCAATACGGAGGTGTCAAATTATATCCTAAGTGTGGGTGATACGGCAGAGGCTACCCATTATTTTTTAACTAGCTCTGTTAGCTCTCAACCTCGGACCTTTGGACTTGAGAGAACAGTCTCTCTAATGCATATACTTCTTAGAATAAATTTACTAAGGTGTAGGAACGTTACCAAGTACAAATGAGAGCACGAAATAATGGTGTAGTCAGGATGGGTTGTTCATACAAAACTGGGTTCCTCACTAAAAGTGAAGATGTTTTACTCCTGGTTAATGAAATGGACAGTTTCAGCAAACTGCCAATCAAACTTCTGTGGTTGTCCTGTGTCCCTTAGGGACCCTCTACATTCCTATATAACTTCGTGACCGATGAAATCATGAGACGAACGCTGGAAGCTCTCTAAAACCCTGGTGTTCAAATAGCCTGTGACGAAAACCTTGTCGATCTGGAATATGCAGACGACATCGTTCTCATCTTCGTAGAGGAGGAGAAGGCGCAGGTGTTTTTGGACGAACTGACCAAAGTCGTCCTTTGATATGCACTTTGCACCCACAAAGTGTAATGTCATGCTCCTGGACATGCAGTCACTGAACACGCCACTTACAATCCAGGGAGAGGCACTCGAAGTTGTGGAGCATTTTACATGTCTTGGAAGTCGTATTAGGTTTGATTGTAGTGTGATAGATGAGGTCAATGCACGAATCTCCAAGGCCTGGGTCGCGTTTGCTAATTTGAGACACCTATGGTGTCAAAGTGCTGTATCTCTGAATCTCAAGGGACGTGTGTATCAGGCTGCAATATGTTGCATGGCTGTGAGACTTGGCCTGTTCGAGCAGCGGAACTGAGACGTCTTCATGTGTTCGACAATCGTTATCTCAGAACCATAGCTCATGTGGATTGGTGTCGGAGAATCTGTAACGAGGCAATTAGAAAGTGAGTTTTCGGTTGTGCAACGGGTACTTCCATTGAAGAATGTGTCCAGCACCAGAAGCTGCGTTGGTTGGGACACATGTTGCGTATGCCTAACCATTGTTTGCCGAAGAGAGCTGTTTTCCATGCCCAATTCTGAGTGGCTGAAGCAGAGAGGTGGCCAACCCTTAACCGGGCAGAGGGGTATGAAAGGGGTTACGAAACGTTTGGGTATTTTCGTTGCTACTCGCCTTCCAGGATGGGGACCGCGTGATCCCCACTGCGCCTGGTTGGAGACGCTGCAAGACATGGATGCTAATCGATGTCAGTGGCGTGTTATTGTCAGTTCCTATCCAGATTGCCTGAATGAGTGTCTGGAGGTGTAGGCACCTCAGACTGATTGCGGTAAGCTAGCACTAAGCCCATTCCCATGTCCTCCTTTATTCTTTTCTTCACAATAAGGGTTTCAAGTAAATCACGGTTGTACGGCAGCCAAGCATCGGTGTTGAACACTGATGTCATGCTGTCGATGATGATGATGCTGATGATGGTTGTCCTGTGATTTTCGCCTTCAATTCCATTCTTGGATAACATTCTCACCACCGCTATACCGTGAACGTGCTCGATGAGGTTCGAATCCCCACTATAATCTAACCAATGAGTAATATGGAACTAAGATAACAAGGTGCTGTGGTAGACAATGTGTATGCAATCTTACCAATTTAATTCCTCCTTCTAGTGCGACTGACTCGCGCGATAAGATAAGCCGGCTCCATGAAACTCTCCATGAAGTTCAGCGGGAATTCACTACTGCACCACTTGGCATTTTTGAGTGTGCCTCTGCACAGTCATGTACGACCTGAAATGCGACAAGAAACTGACACCACCAGAACTACCATAAGGAGCATCGGCCAGATTCGCTGGAAATAATTCGTGCTTATGCTGTTGTTGATTTGTAACCGATGTTCAGCCAACTTCTTTCGACGGACAACTTACGGAAGGTCAGTGAGCTTCAAACGCCCGGTGCGCGCTCTCTCTTGATGGCTCTAATGAGAACAACTCTGTTAAAAGGCTATAGTGAATAGGATTGTCGTTGGTGTTCTGGATGTTGATTCAGTACAGAGGATAACTTCACACATCTCCCATAATGGAGCGCGGGGAGGCTGCGTAACAATCTAGCACTGTCAAAGATACCTTTCGTTCCCAAAAATAGCAAACTAAAGAATTAGAGAGCTGCCGGGGTGATTTTTCTTTTGACGTCGTATCATTGGCACGCCTGCTTACTTCGGAGGTAACGTGAGAGTAAAGACAACAGAAATACAGTCCCAGAACAAGTCCAGGAGTTCTGTCAAGCATTCCCTGAGCTTAAAAAAATAAATGTCCTTTGAGCAGTATCTTATTTGAAAGCATACTAGTGTATGTAATTTTCATAAATCATCATACACGGATTTGTGGATGATTCGGTTGTTCGCTACGTTTGCCGGCTAAGCTGCAAATGACCCATCACCTTTTGGGATATATTTGGTGGATCGTTTTTACTTGTGGCAACTGACGCGTGACGAGGTAATCCGTACGAAATGACTAGGCTTAGCGAGTAACCCAACTATCAACTGTTACTTGAACTATTTGTGATGCAGTCTGCATTCAACACAACAAACATCCAGCTTAGAAACGTGAATTTGCTCCCATCTAAGATGGGAAAGAACGTCTTAGCCATGACCCCCTGAATAAAAACGTTTCGCCGTGACAAATATGTTCGGGTATTGCAAGAATTTATCTGGCAAGCGGGAACAGCAACACCCGGAAGAGACGTAACCTCACCTCAACCCAGGCCTCTAAATTTTATTCCCCGAATACCAGATAAATCAATGTGTATTAATCAAGTACTCCAATTCCACTAATGGACCTTAGGTGCTGGTCCGTGTTCCGGCAAAAAATTCTGTATCGATCGAAAAAGTGAGTGTGAACTCGATGGTAAATGCTGCATATACATGTATTATCGTGCTTCTGACGACCGACCTTAAACAAAGTTCTAGCGCGACAAGTCAAGACTGGTACATACATGTGTAGACCGACAGGAGTTTTCATCACCTGTGTGGTTTGACCGAATTAGAAACAAGTCAGCTTAGCAATAGTTTCGCCTGCGTTTAACATGATACGCACCGCCGTGATTGAGTGCACCACTGCACGATTCTACTGACATGTGCTGCATAGACGCTGGAACCAGCCGGTCATAAGGCGAACACCAGGGGGGAGGGCACATGAACATGCTCCACTGTGAAAGCCTGTACCCAGCCTTTAGCACAGTCAGCTGAGCACTAGGTAAATTAGTACATCTTCCAGTAAAAGTCACTTTATGACGCATCACTCACTCATCCCAACAACCACTGACGCACATTGGATGAGGATAGCAATTGGCCGATCCATTAATTAGTCTATTTCTGTCCGGAATATAGTCAGGAAATAAGGAGACATACAAAATGATTCGCGCAGACCACACGAGAATTAAGGGGTGTGTTACTGAAAAAGATCTATCGTCCTAGAGATGGAAAGTGCATTGCACTGTCAAACGGTCTTTGTAGGAGGCTGCCTATCTATTGCAAAGATGAAAAATTTGGAGATGGGAATGGAAAAAGGTCCTCTTGAGGCTTTGATTTCGAGGACAGGTTTATATGAAGGGATGGCCAGTAAAAATGGCTCCACGTAAGATCGAAATCTGTACAGATACCTGGACCAGATAAGCGATACCAAAAAGTGAGTTGCACATCATTCTGTAGAACAGGTTAGAGCATTACTACTGCTGCCAGTCACATACCAAAGCAAAAAAAAAACATCTGGGAATCCAATGAAGCATCTGAGGATTAAACATCCACGATAGATGTGTCTATCATTTTTTGTTCCAATTGACGAGATGGCTAGTCTGATTACGGGAACCCCAGAAATGAATCGAGCAAGTACGGAAGGCGTTTGTTTAATTCAGATAGTCCGAAAACCGGGTCATTTTCATATTTGGAGGTGGGTAACGAGCGTTCACGTAGCTGATTTTCGTCTGGTTCGTCGGGCAAAAGCAGCACATATGGAAGAAAAATACAAAGCACGAAGTGTAGCTAATCGTCGATTTGTTCATCGAGCATGGAAACATAACAGTCCGGTCAAAGTGAAGCCAGATTCGAAATGCTACAATTAGTCATTAGAATCCAACTTCATAATCGGATTCCGTTCTGATGAGGTATACCTCTGAGATGTGCGAACAACGATTACTTGGTTCGAAAGTATTACCGCCAGCACTTCTTACAGAAGACTGAGATACCTCTTTCACAAACAAAACCCAAGATTTTCCCTGCGTAACACAATCATGCAGGAAAGTTTTTCAGTTGAGCAGGAGGAAAACTCTGAAAAGAAAGGTTTTTATCACTGGCCTACATTTGTTCATTGACTAACGAGCTAAACCGTTCGTTTCACCGGTTTATCTTTCTTTTCTATGCACAAAAACGAAGTAACATTCACCGGTGGCTCCTTTGAAGAAAGATCACTTCCACAAACCGTCAATAAAAATGCTTCCATCTAGATACGACCTGTAGTGTGACTGTCCTACAGAGAGATTCGACCTTTAAAGGATATTTGTCGGTTTTGGACAAGTTTGGCTATCCCAGCGCACTGCAAGAGCACCAGATAAACACACATGATGCACGGCCATAACCAGGGCAAGGCATCACGTGGAAGCGGAACGAACGTATTGATTCACAATTTCAGGCTGACCCCGTGTCACGATGTGTATATCACCTTCCCACAAATATTACTTCCATTTTTTTATTTCGTTTGAGTAGGATGAGATAGCACCTAGGGGACCACACGATAGAAACTGACCAGGATTAAAGCGAGTTTTCAGAGTTGATGCACAAGAAGATCTCTCAGGTATCGACATAAAACAGTACTGATCACTTGGAGTACATGGTCTGGGTGAAGTCGTTCTTTTACGCACCGGAAAAAACATTGGAAAAGTGTATGAAACATGGACCAAAAAGTCACTCGTAATTTCCAGCTATGCAGGCAGTGGATCGGCTACTTTCTCTGACAGAAAGCAGCCAAGTCGAGAAGACACTTTGGTCTCCCACGGAGGTGTACTTTCACCAGAGACATCACCGAACACTTCCCCATAGCGCTAGTGCATTACTCGCTGTAGCTAACGATATTGCCTGTAAAGAGTAATAACCTAGCACAACACTTTCCTCCTAAACATGGTGTCATTTTTGAATATGACATCAGTTGTTTGTCGTTTTTCACTTCTGCCCAATCCCATACCGATTCGCTGTCCTTAACACCGATCCCGAGGGAGACTTTGAAAAGACCGTGGCTCTCAAACCGCGAATTTCATGAGCACAGACGAGGATATGGTGTAGAACAAGTACCGTCAACAGAGCTCAAATCTGACAAAAAATTGGTGGTTAAACAATCCAAGATTCAAAACCTCCTGACACAATTACCTATGTGATCCATAGCTGAGACAAAAACTCGCTGAAGAGGCGGTCCGAAAGGCATAACAATCCAGAAATGAGTGGTAGGCTTCGGGTTGCCTGATGGATAAAAATTGGCAGATTAAGTTCACCAGATGGCCTGCAAAAGATTCTTCGTGTCTTGTGTTTGCGGTCTAGTGTATTTGCTCCAGTTTACGTAAATAGTTCAGGAGGATCCAAGCCACGCAAAAGACTGAACTAAAGGTCACACTGTGTTTCTAGTGGCCATCCACAAGAGTGCAAAAATTTATGTAAACATATGCATACACATCCATTTAGAATAGTAAGATGTGACCCAACAATAGGAAGTGTAGTGCATCGCAAGAAACAGTGAACATGGGGACTTTACATGCCAGACAGTGGTCTCAGTCGAAAACCTGAACGGCCGTAAAACCAGATAGATGTAAAAATTGACGGTTGGCCGTAATGGTACTATAACGGATGGCCAGTTTAATTCATGGGGATATTTTGCCGAATTATAAAAAATAGATCAAACAGATTTTTGGTACTCCAGCGACCAAAAAGCATGAAAACCAAGGCAGAATCGCCCCATTTTTAGTTGATTCACCATATGGCAACGGCTTCAAACAGCTGTGACTCTTGGTCACCTCATTTCTTCTGATCGGGCAACATACCAGTCACACAGGTCGGTTATTGCAATTCTGCCTCTAAATATGACGGATCGAACAATGCACACAAAGGTTAAGTATACCGGATCATCAACAAATCGATCGATGAACCGATTGCAGCTGTACCGAGGTGAATCAGTTGCTGGTTCATTATCACTAACCTTGAACACTGACCTCACAGAGAAATCAGTCAGGTCCACACACTCGTAGCTTCACAATTCGCAGACAAGTAATATGCGTCACTAGGACCAATTGTTTTGTTCTTTTTACTTTCATTCAACCCAGCTAACAGATTATGGAAATATTCATGTTTTTCTAACTAACTGTCAGTGGAACACCTTAAACTGTATGCGAGGCGTTTAGATAGTGACATTTGGTCGAATCGTTGGGAAAGCTTCCGAAATCACGGAATACAATGTATATGGCCACAGAGACTCTCTTTACAAAGGAAGCATCGCGAAGAAGAAGGATTTCTCTCGTCGTGACCTCCTACCTGTGCACAAAACAGATTGTTTACGCCACCCATTCGGTCTGAGTATAGCAAAACAATCTTAGTTTTATACTGGTGAGAGAGAGCTGACAACTTCAGGGACTGTGACATGTTTGTCCCAGCACTGAACGGTGACTAACGAGAACAGTTGTATTTGGCCTTGCCTAACTCATTTGAGCTAGACCAGGAGCTGCACCCAGCAAATTTATTGCGACTGGAATAGAAAACCCAGGCACAGTTGTGCTGAACACTGGTTTTCAATTCACTGAAACACCTTTAAACAACTGCTCTGGCTTAGCGTGTTATATCCACCCACAAATGCTGCGCTCGCTGAATATCTGACACGGAGTACCGCCCAGCAGACAAACGACAGTTCCCACTCGCAGGGAGATGGTACGATGAATCTGTTCAGAGTAAACACCCATGGGGCTAACCAGAAGGGTCCAGACATGATGGGGAATGATTACTAAAGGGGACACGGCGATTTTGGCCGCGGATGTCTAAACCACTGAACAATGCATCCAAACTTATTTGCGTCATTCATAGATAATTTCCGGACTCTAGCAACCTCGCTACAATTGTTACACACAGGAATTGAGTGTGGATATTCGCACGTACTGAACTGCACTGATTGCTGCTACAACGGTAATGTTTCGGTCGGGTCGGTCCACCCCATATTTGTTTTGGAATTTTTGGACTCATCCGTCACCTTCAGACAGAATGAGTGTACGAAATAATGTTAATAGTCCCTTGCTGTTTTTATCGTCACGACTGTGCTGCGTCTAAATCGACGAACTCAGCCTGTCGATGAGCCTAACGAAGTTGCCAATACCTACTAAATGGACTAGCTTCGTCGGTACTGCAACGATCCAACAGCAATCAGCGACATTATGCACTACTTTTGGTAAAACAAGTGGTGAAATGTGAACAAAGTTAGGAGATTACCACAGGACGAATAAAGCTCTTCTAGGTACATTGATATTACAAGACGTCTTCAATTTATTCATCATCAAGAAAGACGGACCTTCTACGAAGAGATTACAATTATGGTCGGCTCCTTGATTCTGCCTTCTAACGACAAACCACTACGTTATTTTCCCGCGACGAACGGATGCAAATGAACGCAAAACGTGGGTTCAGTTGGAAAAACCCAAAGCAAGTTTTTATCTCCAGCAAGTTTAATTTAGTGCTCAATTTTAAATTAAATTAAATTTAGCTAACTTGATTAATTTTAATTAATCAAGTGAGGCCGGATTGTGTTACACCAGTACTGTGTAACACTATACAACAGGACAGCCACTCTCTTCCGGACAAATGCCTTCACATTGTTAAAATGTCAATTTTCAGTCTGTCGGTTATAAGACAATAGTGACAACGACCGCTGAGGTTGAATGCTTGAATTTTCGCGAGGTCCCATAACATGATTTGGTGGCTCTGAAATGAGAACAAAAACAATTCGTATCAGACCTCTCTGCACGTTCGACCGGATATGTGAACCGAGTAATCGCATTTACAAGAACAAGTCCCAACTAGCTGTTTCTTGTTAGTCGAATTGTTTGATCCAACAGACCCAGTGAACAACGAGACCAATCACAAAAAAGGAGTGAGAGACATCTCAAACCTCTGCATACCGAACTCCCACAGAGCAGTGTTTGAGTGACCAAATAATGACTTCATTCGAATGCTGTGAGTAATAGGAAGTTGTCCTTGCACAACAGTACTCTCCACGTTACTTAATGGATCAGTCGCAATAAAACAACAATAGGACCCACTAATTAGTTGTCACAACATCAATCTATCATGGAACCGTACGCACTGCTAACAGTTGAAATCTCTGGGACGAGTATATCACAGTTTATAATTTTGAATTTGAGTTAATAGATTTGTTAGTGATATACTGGTTTATTTTTATAAGATTGGGGCAGTTACTTTAGGGTCAGTTGTCCGGCGAGGGGGTCACTGTGTTGATACTCTTGGATTTACACTACGAAAATTGTCGAACCATCTACCGAAAGAAGTAACCTTGGAAATGTTCGATAAGGATGAACTTACTGGGATAAATTAACCGGCACATGAAGGAACATTAGACAAAACTCTTTGAAGGTTCAATAGGAGTTGGTCTGCTGCAATCACGAAAATCGCAAGGATCGTAAACACCAGGGTGTCACAACAGTGTCATGGCAAACGATAATAGTTTACCATGATGGAGAAAAAAGAACGAAGAACTGGTGGAATCACATGAAGCCCAATCACCTTCTGTGGTTTCTCTGTATACAAGTTAACTTGTTAAACATTCGAGAGAATGAACGATACGCACTGAACACGAGGATAGAATAAAAATGAAGGTCACGTTTACCCGGCGGGGGGACATTTTGAGAGTTCGAGAAATGAAAATGAAATGCAGTTGTCAAGTTGGTCGTGAAGATTGTAACTGGTGCTGAATGGTATTGCACCAAAAAGCCTGACCTTGTTTTTATACACCTACCTTCGTGAACAGGTTCTTGTGGTGCTGGTGATCATGAAAATAGAAATTAAACGTTGAATTCCACTAGATGGTTCTGTGCACACTCCAACACTACTGACTATCTCCTTAGTATAAAGCATTTCCAGCTAGTTCATAAAAGTGCAGATGCTGTCTTCACACAATCACGTGTTATCAACATGAATTGTGATCATCAGAGGGGGGAATTCCAGCACGCGAACTGTTAGACATACTCGGAGTCGAAATGTCTGTAGCTACACGGTTTTTGCATAGGAATCTACGTTGGGTGACAATACTATAGACTCCGTGAAATGGTTAGCGGGCTAGAATAATGGCACGGAACCACAGTTACTGTCACGTTGAAAGTGGGCCTAGCGATAATAGCTGATGAACTGAGGAACCACGAACAGAAACAAAAGGAACCGAAAAAGCACCCAAAAATCATACGGATGTGCAAATAGATAGGACGACAGGACACTGAATGTGAAGACTGCTCCCCGCCGGTGTCGCGCTACGTCTAACATACCGAATCAGCACTCATATTATCAACACGACAAGCCTAAATACACAAAACTAAAAGAATAACTTGTCTGATTAGACGAACAACGCTACGAATGGAGAACGGCATATTCCAGAGAGAGCAAGAGAAAGTCAGCACTGGTATTTAAGTCACCTGATATGGTTCAACCTCACTTTACTGGGGCGATTAGCAAGAGCATTTACCTGTCTGGGGAAGAAAACAACATACAACGGGCTTACTACACCTTTTCACATCATTGTTGAGCCACAGAATAATTTGTCCCCGGAAGCATTCGGCGAGAAATCAACTGACCAACCCAAAGGTATGACGACCTCGAATTGGAACACCCGAGCTTCATAGATTTTAGACACACGGGTGACACTTCTCGAGAGCTTGCACTACCAACTTTAGTGTGAATCGTAGGGTGCCCCTGACCTGTATAAACGGTTGGGACGAGGAGCATCTGCAAGTGGTCAGTCGATATTTCGCAGAGTTGGAATGCTTGGTGTAAAAGGCGCTGAGAACCCTGGCCGAATAGTGACGTCAAAAGGTAAAAAGCAACGAGCGTAAGAGAACATGAGTAGATGTGAGATGACAGATAAATTTATTGGCGAAAATTCTCGAATGACAAGAGTATTAATCAGATAAGACTACAAACGCTACTCGATATTTCCGCATTAAAAAAGTCCACAGACGGCAGTCGTCAACGGTTCAAAGGCAAGCTGAAACAAAGGAAGGTAGGTGGAACCTTTCATAGTTTTCGTGTGTTAGAGGCGAATAACAAAGACGTGATTGCAGGTCTCACAATGACGGATTAATGTTCAGACCCAATGTTTCTGTTACTGATACTGACGCTAATGATGTGGGTAAACATGGCCACGGGGCACTGGCTGGTGATATGGTTGGAAGGATATTATCGCAGCCTCTAGGACGTATGATAAAAAGTCCGAGTCCACCCAAACAGGACAGACAAAGATGTTTCTTCTTGGTCTCTGAATTAGCTGCTAAAGACTAACGCACTTAATTAGGCGAAGCTATCCTGCAACCAGTTATATCAACCACATGCCACTAGCAAGGTGCTTCAAGTTATAAGAAAGAAGAAGGTATATTCTGGTGATGAACGCTTCGTTCGTTCAATTCAAAAAAATCAATCAAATCAGTACGAAGTAATGTTGCACAAGTTAGTGAATTATCGAATACAAAAGGCCAAATATAGCCCGATTAACAATAAAGTACCTTACGCACGGGTCCTCTTCCCGTTTCTCTAACTAACCTGTTCACACCAGATAGGAAACGCTGTGTAGAATATCGGCTACAGCTGTCAGCTATACTAGCTTAACACTTAATTCATCCTGCGTTTAAACAACACTGGAAACCTATAAAACCGATTGTGGCGTAGTAAACCCTTGAGTTGAAAGACTTTACAGTATTTGCCTCGAAGGTCACCCTGCAAAGCTCACATTATCGTGCCTGTGGACGGTTAGTGATAGGACTGATGCTGCCAGTAAAATGGCACTCCCGACCAAGTACCACTTCGAAAAAATCGAATATTTGGAGATACAGTTAAACAGTCAGAGGGACAAACGGCCTATCTACTCCGATCGAAGTGCAGGGTCACCCGGTCACATTGACGACGGAGTTATTGCAGGTGATTCGTAGACGGATGTAATGTCGTGTCCGATTTTTCTTTTGAGCTAGGAGCCTCTTATAGCATCTCGACAACCGGATCTGGTCTGCAAGCCAAGGGTGCCGTGAAGTGAATTGATTTAGTGTGGCTTTACGACCCCTTGGGCGTACGTAACTCTAGAGTAGATGTTAATCCCCAAATTGTGGAAGAGCATCAGATCCCTGTGATAACTCATAAGACAGCAACTGGCTGTCCACCAACGATGTGACTAACCTCTTGAACAAGATCATTATCGCTAGTTGAAAGCGGGAAGCAGGATTGGAAGTTTAGGATCTAGCACCAGAATCGCAAAGAATCTGGAAACTATCAACTACGGTGCTTCGTGAATCACGTGTCAAATCATATGGGTACAGACAACCAGACCAGATATCCAGCTTACAACCAATACTGTAGTTCACCTTATTCGTTGTTTGATCACATGTTGACACCATCTTGGCTTTTGAGTGTGAAATTCTTCAACATCTTCCATTTAATTTTTTGTCCTTGTTACCAACGAATTGCTTTACAACCATCAATAAGTTCACCTCCGTACTTTTCGTACTAGCCAGACTGTACTTTCTGCCGACATACCATTCCTACATAAAATTTCAAGTTGAGGTTATGACAAGGTTATGACATTCATCCGTTGTGAATACCGGACGATTCAAAACATCTATGGTGTGACACTATCAGGTCACAATAACCAATCTTGCGGTTGAGAAAAGCTTTGATAGTTCAGTTTGCACAGATGGCTGTTAGTTTGTTGATAAACGTTCCATCACCAGACACGGTATCAGCGCTGCACCCATATTCATGGTTATAGACGAATATATAAGGAGGATGCATTCACAGACCGAATCATCCACCAGATCGCTTCGTTCATCTATTCAAATGACATCGAGTACACATATGTACCGTCTGTTAACTGGCATTTCGTAGTAAAATTAATAAACAAATAACTGTCCAGCCATAACACCTTTTCGGTGCTTAGCTGCCATGCCACCCGAAGGAAGTAGGAGGACTGAGATACTCAGGCTTAGGCAGGAGTACTCGAGATACCGGGGTTCGGTTCGAACCACGGACCTTCCAGCCAGTAAGTTCGCACCTTAATCACTGAGTTATCTCGGGCCTTCCTTAACAAAGGGCTGCTTGACTTACTGCACTCAGATGCTCGTCATCGGCTTAACTGACAAACAAGCCTAATTCACGCTGGGGCTGTTAGCCCCAAATCCCATAAGCACACGTTTTGTCTACTGCACACCAGAGCAAGCTTTCAGGACCACCTAAACTCCAACAGGAATGGATGAAACAGAGCGACGTCTGATCAACAGGTGGCGGGTGCAATTAGAAGAAAAAAACCAAATTTACAGAAACATGGCTTGAAGGAATCAACGGGATGCAAAACACGAGCACGACAAAATTATATGGCCATTCCAGAGTAGCGCCAAGTTGGGAGAGTTCTAACAGATGAATTTCAACCATCCGGATCCAAAATGTGTTGGTCGAAAATTCGCTTGGTTCGATCTTTTAACCAAGGAGTCATGACGGAGAACATGGATGATTCTGTGGCTTTGTAGCGGGGTATACGCGACAACAAAATAACTGGGCCGCAGTTGAACTCAGTGTAAATTTCATTAGAGTCTGGACAAACGAGCAGCGTGATGATTCCTGGCTCCATGGTATACACCCAATGTATTTATTTCATTCAGATTTCTGCTTTGAACATATCACAAGATGTCATAAAAACACACCCATCTGACGCAGGCTATTCAGAATTTTCCCGAGATACAACCACTCTTGTAACAGGATCGATTTCAAACTCCTACGAGAAAGACAGCTTTGTATGGATTTCACCAAAATTTCAATAGTTTGCGATGAAATTAGTATGAAGGGTACACAGGGTTGGGTTGAAGAATAAGCACAAAGAGTAGGAAATGAAAGTTGTTGTCACACTGTCACGGGTACTTTCTAATGTGTTGCCGGTATGGAATCCCTGCAGTGTCAATGAGCTCTCTTCTTTGCCTATTATTGCAGCTGCATTTGATGGTTTCGAAATACGGTCCAGTTTCAGTCCGATCACCACGGCAAGCTGACAGCTTTAGGTTGGACTCGCACCACTCCTTAAAACTCCGGTGGGTCAAGCAAACTGGACTGGGTGATCATACTCCATGCACCAGCCAAGGTTTATCAGATCAATTTTAAAGGCGTGCACACCCTTCGACGAAATCTTGGTTTGCGTTCACAGCGATATCGTGCCCAATCTGTAGCCATCTATACGACCGCCGAGTAGTCAACTGATCCGGTCTGCTTTACCACAAAGAGCCAAGTCAAACTCGTGACCTGACACGAAGTCCAGAAGCCGTCGTCTGTTACCGCTAGGACGGCTGTAGTCATTCTGGGCAGTAGACTTATTCCAACACTTCTCTAGGACGACTTGCTCCAGCAAAAGGATGAGTCAGCTCCAAGAATATCCGGAATCGCTGTTGCCCACGAAGCACATAACCGGGATACAGCCATGGGGTAGCATGGAAATATCTGTACGAGCGATATCCGCAGCGCGGCACAAGCAGTTCAACACTGATATTATTACAGCCATAAAACGGACGTCAGAAGTACAAGCGACTTTTCATTCTGAACTATTTGAAATCTGCGCTGCGGCCCATAGGCGCAGGGGCGTAATAAAAGAAACCGCATTCATAAGACTAACTGCATATCACTTTTGACTGCAGCGCAGGTTGTCACTTAACCTGGCGGTATCATTACAGAATTTTAGGCTCTTCCGAAATATCATAACCATTGTTCGCTAGTTTCGAAGAAGAAGCGGTCACTGCTGTTTGAAATAGTAGGGGCCTGAATTTCAACGAAAATTTGGCGGGTAATTGATTCGTTTTCGCAGAATTCTCGGATGAACCTGCAATGTGACAGCCATACAGATAATAGCCACGGCAAATTACTGTAACACAGCTCAGAGCAGGCCTCGATGAGAGTCACAGTTCGGTTGAAGGAGAGAATGCGGTTGTGTTGCGTGCCATCAGTGGTGTAAGATTGTGTGATCAATATGGGGTTCCACTTCATACAATGTTCGGTTTACAAAGATTCAGCTTGCCAAACACAACGAAAGAAGGAAAACATTTGGAACACGGCTTTCCTGTGGTGCCATAAAATCTGGTTCGAAATTACGGTCTCGCCGTTTGCGACATTTTCGAAGCAACTTTACATACGAAAGCATGGCGCTGTAGACCAATGTCTAGAATTTTTCGTTGGTGTCTATTACATACTTTGCTTGTTGGTACCTTAGTCCAATAGATGAAGGCCTTAAATGAGAAGTTGTGCAGCATTGTAGTGGCATACGCAATCACATCTTACCACAACCCTCATTACTAATGTAATGCAATTCAGAAGAATTTGTGTGGGTGCGATAGTTCGACAGATAAACACAGTGGTCTACATGAAGGCAGAAACAAAATCGGCATTATCCTATGTGGATTTCACTTAGTTCCAACGTCTTTTCTCATGATTTATTTGAAATAAATCAAAGTCGAAAACCTGGAGTAAAACCACGGGCTAATTCCAACCGAGGACGCCATAAATAATGCAATATTACTGAGTACTCTTTGATTTATTTCAAAACGACACGATCTGACTATCAGTAACCACCAATCGCATTGTCCAGTGCTGTCTGTTTGCGTAATTTCGAAATCCCAGCTTTCGAGAAGAGTACCCTCTGTGGCTGTTTCCTCCAAGGAACCCACCCTCCAGTTCCTAGCGTTTTTATCGCTAACTATGATTCAAAATGTATTCGGCGTGCAACTGTAATTTTCTCATCCTGCTATCCGAAGAAACAAACTGGTTACTTCTGCAGAAAATCTATGGCCTGAACCAGCACGTGATAGCCAAAAGGTAAATTATCGAAAAACGATTGCGTTTATCCGATTATCTATTCACCTTTGTTGTTTGTTTGTTTAGTAGTGTACCGCAAAGAAGGCTTACCTACATACGTACGGTATGGGAGACTAGTATAACAGAGAAGCAACGCTCGACTTTAATGAAGTGAGGGTAGAAAATATACGTGTTTTACGACCTTAGAATACAAACCACCTCGGTAGTTGTCAAAAAAGCCAACAGAGCTAAATAGCCAGGTGACGCACCCGCTTCAACGCGTCGGGCAGTGTATTCACACGTGTACTACAGGTCGGTTTGTCAGAGGTGGAGTGGTGAAGCGAGTTGACGTAACATCAGTGATGTTAAGATGGCAAGGTTGATTTGCAGGATATTAAAGTACAGTTAAAGTGCAAATTCAAAGTTATGTCGTTGCTCAAGCTTCGACAAACAATACTACTACATACACCATATTATGCACTGTACCACACTATACGTTACTATGCTATACCCACACCATACTATACTATACACTGCCACACACCCTATACTGTACACTCTGTGCCATACAAACTTCATACCACTAGTGAGCGATTTCCGGTGGAATCGCTCATGAGCTTATTTTAAACGGATTACCGTCGGATCTCTACACAAAGTGACAGAAGAAATTCACACACATACAACCGGCGACTGATGATAAACAACTGTGATAGATCACTATCATAAAAAGTAACGATACCCAAGATGGGACAGTCCACCATGCATGCAAACAGACCTATTCAAGATGAGTATAACGACTGTTCGGTGGTGAGTAGCACTCATCCAAATCCAAAGCAGGTTTCTAATTCTAACGAAGTTACGTGTGTCAACGACACAAGTGTCTCAAACTGAGTGTGCTAATTCTCTGATCAAACGGAAGCTTATCGTTCACCCATGCAAAGGGATCTATTCACGATCCTCACGTCCATTGACGTGTTAGAGGAGTAGTGGGCACAGTTCACAGCAAAAATCCGCAGTCCATAGGAAAATTCTGAGATTGGAATACTCAGTAGTCTCCAGAAAGCTGATTACACAACCCCGGCAGTGTTTCGGCTGTCGGGTAGAAACATGGGAGAAGACTCTAATTCTCGGTTGAATGAGATACAAGATACTATGTATGTAGCTTCGGCAATAAAAAAATAGACAGATAAATCTAGATGAAAAGGATGACAGATGGCCTCAGTAGACGGCGATTGGTGTTGTCTTACTCGGAAAACTTGTATGGATATATATATATATATATATATATATATATATATATATATATGGGTACGCCTGCACAAAGAACTTTGGTGAGGATCATTTGGCGACTTCTCCTTGTTTGTTGTTTTGCGTGTCACTCACACATTTTGAAGTGAGAATATCAGGCTGGAATAAACCTTGTGTCCCGCCTAAACCTAGCTATGTATATATCGTCTTTCAACATATATTGCAAAGTGTTGGTAGTGTCTTTCATTCCAGCATACGTAGAATGCTTTGCCTTGGTCGTTGGCACCAACTGACCATGTCGAAGATGATGCTTTTCCTGCTACTCATCGTTATTCAAGTATTGAGTGCATAGTTTTGGTGATGCGATTTTATCAAGTTCCAAGCGAAGACTCAACCTAAAGGCAATGAGAAGCTTGTTTTTTGACTGAAAGGAGAATTCCTGAACTATTTTTGGATGTTTTATCGTAATTGCCAAGTAGCGTTGTTTTTTGTCAGGAAAAATACAGGAGCTTTGTTTGCACAAACACACTGTCAGGTAAAATCAGGTGATTTCTGAAATATTAGAAGTAATTTGGTTTTCGATGTTCCTCTTACACAAGAGCATCTGCCTCTTGTGTGTCATCAGCAAAACTTNTATATATATATAACTGATGATGTAAGCTCAACACTTCGATTGGTTCTAAGTGAGTCATTGAACGCAGTTCTTTCACCATCAAGAACAGAATGGCGGAATAACATCACAGAAAAACTGTGTACTGAAAGTGACCTTGTTGTGTATTCCGTTTCGGTTACGCACAGTTGATTGATATGCGGCCTGATTAAGGCTTGACCTCGTTACGATGTTAACCCGGCTTATCGACACTTTTTTCCGAAGAAAACGAAGGACGCTGCCATAATGAGGATAAATTACGTGAGAACATTAGTTTGCATTAGGAACGCAACGATAGTAGGCCATGAAGGTCCATGCGTCATACTCCACAAAAACAAGGAATTTTAAAAGTCCAGGCGTTTACGGTGGGGTGAGTCAAGTTAACCACAAGCTAACTGAATCTTGATTTATCGCTCACTTGCTTTACGTCGGTCGGACGTGCCATCTTCTCGGATGTTGGAGATCATGGCTATTCAGGAAGGAGGAATGGCGGAAGGTGACGCAGTTAGCTCCATCTTACTCGCTCTGCCTCTCGCTGGAAATCCCGATATTCAGTGTCCCTTTCGACAACAATAACAAGCATTTCCAACTGGTAACTTCAGGAATCGCGTCAAATCGGGCGGAGTGAACGCATTCGATTGCCTTGTTTGCGTCCAACACACAAGCACTGAAATCAACGATGTTGAACGCCGGAAGCGGTTTTTTCGTTGCAATCCGCCAACGCCAGTTTGTTTCATTGACACCAGAGCAAAACGACCAGAAGTCACCTGGCCGTAGACAGTTTCGAACCTGGGACATCACAAAAGGATGTGGTGAAAAACTAAGTATGGATACCCCGTTAACTGAACAAAAGCTGGTTGAGAATTTGAATAACAATCCCAAGTGGTGGTATAGAAAAGTTAACCGAATTCCGACGCTGAATACTTGGGCGTACAGGGCGTAATCAATCAATTTTCTATCGTTCAGCGAGCTAAACAAGTCAGGGGATTAAAGGAGGAACATACCCGCAATTTGGAGGAACCCGAGCATACCATACAGTTTACTCGGCTGTTGTTATGAATTCTGAGAACGACCACCGTCCATTAGGTACTTGAGTGGTGTCGACAGCCATGCAAATTTATCACATGTCACTGAGCAAGATCTGATGTCTTTGACTAATCAGCCCATGGGGTGACGTAAATAAAGTACACGAGAATCGTCTGCCAGTCTTAGAAATACGTTCAAGGCATTGCTCTAAAATGTAACGTGCTTGTGAATTTATACGAAGTTGGAAAAGTAATTATGACAGACGAAGATAATTCCGTACACCATAGGCGAGGAACGGAACACAAGTCTTTTCTATAAGCAGAATGAACGATTTCGTTATGGACATGATGTATCTTGGTTGCATACCAGTGAATTTGTACACGGCTTTTGACACTAAATGAAAGTCGACGATTTGGATCGTCTGAAGTGTCTAGCTGCCAGTCACCTAAAGGAAGCATGAGGGCTGAGATAGTGCCAGGTTGCCCAAGCCTAGACAGGAGAGATTGGGTTAGTGTCACGGACCTTCCGGGGAGTAGGTTCGCACCTTAACCAGTGAGTTATCTCAAGCAAAACTGCATTGCAGTGTGGATGACGAGAGCGCGAAATCGAAACAAATGGAACGATAATGAAAAAAGCAAAAATTTTATTCACCGGATCAAGAAGCGAGTGACACCAACCACGAAACTAGAACAACGGAGCCGGTGAGGAAATTACCAATATTGTCCCTTCAGAAAAGACCCTGTAACCAATGATGCATTCTCCAAGTGCAAAACATTTACTCACTGCTTCATCCTTTCATTCTTGTGCGTACCGGACAAAAACGAGTCCCTATTCTGCAAACTATTTAACAACTTACTCCAAAATTGCTTAACTACTGGTTTGTGAACTCCGCTTAGCTATATTTGAACCCCCTGTTTACTAAGGAGTTTCAGAATACTGATTCATACACCCCTCGGTTTACGTAATCAGAAGGGAGCAGACAGACAGCCTTCAATTTGAAGAAGTAAAACCGACTTGGTCATTCTTTATTCCCATCCACGCTCAATCTGATTTTGTTAGATTACTCAAAAACATACAGAGTTTCTAGTGAACACCTTGTCAGTACTAGGTTCCATGTTTTTCAGCTGAAGTGAAAAATGAATCATGCTATACTTGTTGAGAGGAGAAGGCGTGTCAGTTGCACTCAAACGAGAGCAATGGATTGCAAAACTAAATAAGTCCATTTTGCCGAAATTTCTATGCTGGAAAACCATATTCATTTGAAGCATTGGCATTTCTTCTTTTGAGTTGAAATTGACCCGAAACACCGCCAAAGGCATGAACGCCACCCAAGAACCAGTTGCTACAAAAGCGCGTAAGTCAGACAGTTCAAGCAAGTGTGCAAACCCAACTCACCAAACATTTGAAGTAAGCCAAATAACCATAATTCTGTTAAAGAATCTGTCACATCTTGCAAGGCTTGATCTCTACTTGCGTTCAGTCAACGTGAGAAGGAAGGAGATGTGAGAGCACCTTGGATATCACTATTACCAGGCTAGCGTCACAGAGCCATCATACAGTGCTCGTACACCCAGTTTATAGAATGCAACAATTGCTGAGACGTCCCATTCTTCAGGCACCTCTTTCCTCACTCTATATGGCACCAGTAAGCTTTCTTGGATGGGTTACCGAGGCTCCTCTGATTTTCTTGGAAAGAAGGCGCTTCCAAATGGATATTCCAAGCTTTTTTCACCTGATGGACACGTAGGGCTTGCCCCCCATTCCAGTACATGCACTGTCTCCAAGGACGGTGCTACGGAGGAAGCCCTGCAAAGTTCGCGGGCTTCCCATTGGGCGATTTTGCGAAAGCACTGTCTCCTTTTCACTTGGGATTTCGTCGGCAATCCCACCCTTCTGGCCGTGAAGTCGAACCGAGTGGTATGAGGTACCACTGGTTCCGGTGGCAAAAGCCTACTCTACCTCCCAAGCTCTCCGCCACCCCTTGTACTTCTCGTTATTTGGTGTTTTAGGGATCTGTGTGCGATGTTGTAATCGGTACCTGCTAGTGTGGATTTTATAGCATCGATCAGGATTAGTGACCTCGAAAGAGAAGCGTGAGAGACAGCTTTAAACGCCGTCAACACAGCTCGTTTACGCCTCCCTGCGTCTGCTTGGCACCGGTTCACTACGGAGTATTTGAGCTAGCTGGCATCGATGATCCTGAGCTACCGTAGATCTCCGAAGACAGACTGAGGAACCGATGGTCAGGATGGAAGCAAATTGTCGGACGTTCTCGCCTAATCGTACCACCTAAGAACCGTATCAGCTGTTGATTTGCACTTGGTGGTCACCAGGTTACACGGTTTTTGTGTTGAAAGCTCGCGCTGGTGAGAAACAGTTTAAGGTCGGCGCCCAAATAGAGGAGTAGCTATCCGTTGTTTTGTGGTAAGTATCGGCTCCGAGTCGAAGACCTAGATGTGATGCTGCAGGGTTTAGTTGGCCGGATTGAGCACACACTTCACCCACGGCGATGACAATGTCAGTGATTATGGTTAAACGAGTCAGTCCCGACAGTCCCGGTAGAAAGATGTACCTCATATCCAGGATTGTAGTCCGTTGGAGCACACGCTAGCACTACAAACATGCACCGATTGTCACGTTGCGTGGCGCCAACCTCGACTGAGCCGAAAGGCGAAAACACAACCGTTCACTGAAACCTAACCCAACGAAGTGTGTTCAGCTCTGGAACTAAACCACACACACCACAAGCCGTTGCTTCAGATTAGTGGATACCCGGTTTGTTCCGGTTGGCTTAAGGTGCAAGACAAGGCTTTATTCTTGTATGGGCGTTTCGGTGTCACAGGAGTCGTCTTGAGAGGCCTTGCCTTGGACCAGTGACTCAGTAGTGTGACTCACTTGGCTGTGGACTGGTTTAGCCAGCGATACACGAAAAAATTAACACATGTCTGACTCCAATTGTCGCGGCGCACAACGGATGTGAGGTTGCTTCGGACCCTCATTTGTTCTAGCCTACCTACCTGCTGTGGATAGCTGGCATCGCCGCTTCCATAAATATGGGGATACCTGAGGAAAACACCTTACTATTCACACATCGAACGTAGGGGACAGTACGACTGTATGAGGCTTGTCGCTCTTTATCTGGTTGCTCACCTTTGGCCTTTCTAGCATAGTTGACACTTGAGGAACCACCTTCTAGCCGGTATACCCGCAGGAACACGACAGCTATCAAGCCCCATCACCGCTTCACTATGACGGCTGTTGGTAGGGGATCTAAACTGACCAGATCTCTGCCCTGTTTCTGTGAGATGACTAGTCTCGAGTAAGGAAAGTAATCTTTAAAAGTGACGAATGCTGGATGTTTCAAAGTTGATTGAGTGTTCTGATGAGCATGCAGTTGTGACAAACCTAGTGACTCAATCAGTTCCCCAAACGATACCACTTTGGTCGGCCCGCGCGGATGGTCACTACTATTAAAGCGATCATTGCGTTACCCAAAGATGGATATTACTAGGTTTGCCTAGAAATGAAGACTCTCACGTGTTAGCAAATCGGCCCCCTGGTCACACAGATCGTCAGAAAAGACTGAAACACCGTCTTCGGACACCAGGGCCACAATATGGAAATTGCCATACAACCAAAACACCAATTCCACACACTACCGTTACTAACCTGATTATGACTGGGCAACAATGGTTATCCAAAGTAGCCTTCCATTAACGATTGAAAGAAATGGATAAGTGAACGCAACTCACAGAGCGCTGTGAGCTCATCTATCATGTGAATTAGGTCACAATTCGACACATCGAACGCAAACAGTGCTAATCAAATGTCGGTCTCCCAAGAATGCAAACTTCCAACACCTTTCAATGGTACAACCAATAATTCTTCAGCCGGGACGGAGGGTAACCCATTACTGCAAAATCGAATGTTGAGTACAAATTGATAGCATTCCTATTTCACAGTGGTTGCAGTTTCGCTTGCGCTATCTGAAGAGAAACATGACGCTCGGTTCGAGGACCTGAACTGGTGCAGTTCTTCGAGTAAATAAAGGTCTACTTCATCGACCAGTCATTTAACAAGCAGATGGCTCAGGATCAATTCAAACTATGTTTACACCAGGACATTGCACGTTTCGCATGCGAAGCGCATGCCGGACTGTGCAGCAACATTATTTAGACCACTAAACACTACAACACGGATGCTGAATTCAGTTTTTCTCTACTTGTATTGCAACTTCCTACTGAAAATATCCAGCAAGAGAGAGAGGACCGTAATCATCATCATCATCATCATCGACAGCATGACATCAGTGTTCAACACCGATGCTTCACTGCCGTACAACCATGATTTATTTGAAAGCCCTATTGTGAAGGAAAGAATAAAGGTGGACGGGGAAGGGACTTAGCGCTAGCTTACTACAATCATTCCGAGGTACCTACACCTCCAGACACTCAGTCAGGCAAGCTGGATAGAAACTGACAACAAGATCGCCACTGACATCGGTTAGCAGCCATATCTTGCAGCGTCTCCAACCAGGCACAG
>SJOL01001632.1:11913-29161 GCA_004794785.1 Opisthorchis felineus | reverse complement strand
CCAGGAGACTGTGTTCGTCAGACCTCTAACCATTGACCAACCTGGTATGAGAGACTCTGTGAGTGTCGCGGGGACACCCCCCAGTATAGCTCAATGGGTCGCTGAGGTGCGCAAACCGTCACACCACGGTAAGGTCCAGTCTCTTCGTGACGATTTCTGCGCAGCTGTTGACTACATTCTACTCGACCGGGTCAAAGGTTACCTGTTCCGATGCGCCAGTCCTGGTCAAACTCCCGCTTTGCACTCTTGGATCTGCGTCCCACATGGCGGAGTTAGGTGTTACACTATTAGGGGAACAAATACCAGTGTTATTATATGCGTTAAGTTCATGTCTCCGGTACCTCTTAGAAGTTATGATTAGGTGTGAGTGGTTGCGGGATTTATCGAGTTTGTATTCACATCACTCTCATCTGAAGCTACGACGTCTGATCGGACTCAATTCCACAGAGCGCGTTCTCTTTTCCAACTAAGTTCAAACAACCCAGTCAAATACGCTCGCAACCGTCCTTGAATGACGCTGGTGGAAGCTAACCTGGCATATCAACCCGGTGGTATTTCAAAGCAAAAAGATATAAAGGCAGTCCATAAGCGAAACGATTTGCACCAGCAACGAAACAGACAAATCAAAGCTAGAATATTGACGCAGATAGCCGTCTGGAAACGAAGAAAACTAACCTCTTTAATGCGCCTCCTAGACTTGGCCAGGCAGGCGGCACATAGAGAGTAAAGCCGTTCCAGACGGAGTTTATAGTTCCTCAACTCAATGTCCCAAAGTTCCTCGCGCGTAGGTTCAAATTACTGGTTACACAGAACCGTAATCAGAAACTTAAAAGCGGCTTTGTGTCCGGTCCACATGTAAGTTGAGTAAAGTTAGTACCATGTGTAAAAAGATAGCCGCGAAGTTCAGAAATACCTGGGTATTCATGCGATTCAGCGTCGGAATTCATGTAAAGTGCAACAAAAGCTATCTGGTTAAGTATACCGCAGTGAAGCCACAGTAGTCTTTTGGTTTCCTTGCGCAATGTCCAAAGGTTCTGGTTGGTAACGTGTAAACGACCAGGATATTCTACCGAAACATTATAAGCCAACGAATGAGGATGCCAGAGTACAAGGTAAATTTTACTGAATAACACATGGAGGTACAACAGATAGCCCTCTAGTTGTAACACAACTATAGCACAGACTAATGTGTACTCCTCGGATAGCCTGATCACTAGGTCCAGACAAGCCGTTGGTGTTGCCGTAATTTCCACAGCCAGCGACAGCACATGTTCTTTTTGTAAGTGGTAACTTTGGAAAAGGAACCGCGTGCAATATAACGGTTCACACAGCTCATTCATCAGTGCAGTCGTAGACCGGAGAAAATTTACCAGCAATATCAAGCCTGTGATTGGGTGTGATGTTGAACCGCGTTGTTCGTATTTCTCATCTGCTATGGAACTGATGAATTCCCTAAGGTGAGTTCTACGGTTGTTGACGACTGGAGATTCCATAATGATCTCTGTACGGTTGCCAGAGTCCGATCCAGAGTTCTTAACCCAACAGAGCAGCAGCTTGGTGTTGATTGTGCTCCAAACTGAGGCGCCATGTGGGTGGTCAAATACCGGTCGCGATTTATTTGTTTTCGTATCGCCATGTAGTCCGCAAATGTGGGAGCACTCGAGTTGTCATACTGATCGCGAAAGCCATGAATCTTGAGGCCCTAATAACAGAGGCGTCACGTGGCTAAGGTATCGAGGCACTAAGGCTACTGAGGCACCAGCGTCCAGTCAAGAGAGATACTCAATGCTTCTTAGCGGTTTTTCGCTCATTTTTCCACCGTTTATCCGTCAATGCAGCAACATTTTTTCCGTTTTGGTATGTGTATTTTATGACTGTTCAAAGACATTTTCACACACTTTCGTATCCACACATGTGCAAGCACGCCCATTGTGTTGGTATACTCAGTTTTATGTCCACTCACCTCTGAACTCAATCAGAATTAGATCGGGGTCTGGTACAAATTAAATGACAGTCACCTGGTTGTTCTGATGGTCGCGCGCCCAAACAGCTCGGTTGTGGCATACTAGTTTTCTGAACTAAACTGTGGAATTCAGTTGCCTGGAACCATCAATGCACTGTATTGAACACTGTATTGATCACTGACCGTTATTTGCCAGACTAAGTCTAACCCGTTCATTACAGATATTTTTTATGTTTTATACTTTGATTTACTTCGTACAGAGGACTGGTCGGTAACGGAAAAGCTCACCGCCCAATGCACATAACAATATAGTCTATTTACATACAGGATTTCTGGAAAGTGATCCCAACAGTTTGGTCTGCTAAAAACTAGTGTGGGACAACAGCGTTTGCTGTACGCGGCCGGCAGCAAAGCTTCCGCATGAGGCGAAAAGACTAGACCTTACCGTGGTGTGACGGTTTGTGTATATCCGCGACCACCCGAGCTATACTGGAAGGGGCTGTCCGTGCAATACTCGTAGTGTCTCATACCAGGTTGGTCAACGGTTATAGGTTTGACAAACGCAGTCTCTTGGTCCTCCAGGTTGCGGGTTGGGACATGTGTGGCGAACCGTTCTATAAAAAACGAAATGCACTTGCATTTGCCGCTATAAACCTCTGCCTTGTGGTCAAAATTTAGGCCAAAGGTTTGGTTGAGGACTCTAATCGTCCTCCTGTCTAGGTGTGGGTGCCCTCGCAGTATCCCAACACACGTACAACCATGAATTGCACATATGGAAATAAACTCACACCAAATCGGCCGTCGCGTGGTGCCATCAGCCAGGTCGCCTCCCTCGCTGCGTACAGCGGGGCAGATAAGCGAAAACAGGCTACTGCTGACGCCCCCTTTCTTTCAATTTGAAACACTTTTTCTTCCCCCTCTCCTCACCCCATTAAAAACTCTCCTTGTAGGCCCAGCAGTTAGGACTGATTACTCCGTTCGTCCCACATCTGTTTTCCAAGCAAACCTGCGTGTCGTCCGGCGTTGACATCCTTAGGCATCTCGAAATCAATCTTCAAGCCTAGACGCCCAGTCTATCTGGCTGCTTTCAATGTCCGCACTCTAAAGCAAGCAGGACAACAAGCTGCCCTTGTTCTCACAGTGATCTTTCTTGCCACTGATGTGTGCTGTGTCTCAGAAACAAAAAGTTACGATGCAAGCACAGTGATTGAGCTAACCGCCCCATCACTCTCTACTCACTTCCAACTGCGCACACCTGGCGATCCAGAGTCTGCTGCAGCAGGGTGTGCAGGGGTTGGCATAGTTCTAAGTCACCAGGCGGAAGGATCCTTGCTTGATAGGATACCCGTTGATAGTCGCCTCTGCGCAGTTTGTCTGGCAACGTCTTTAAATGAGTCTCACAAAGGGGAAGTTGATCGACGTGTGTTTGTCGTGTCTGCTTACGCCCCAACCGACTGTAGCTCTGACACCATCAAAGACAGGTTTTACGACGCCCTGAATGCCCCGTTGCGGCGAGATAAAACTCAGATATCGTTGTGGTTGCCGGAGATCTGAATGCACAAGTGGGCAGGCTTAGCGTATCTGAGACTCGACATGGATTGGACTCGGTACGTACGGACGATGGTAAACGACTTCATCAGCTGTGTGCTGATCGCAATAACCAAAGTCGTTTGACCACAAGGCGTCCTCCAACGGCGTGCCAGCCATGAACTGAAATCGATCACACCGCCATCAGTTACCGATGGCGCGGATCAAAAACTGACTGCCACTCATTTTGGAACTCCGATCACGCACCCGTCCAGAGTCCCGTCCTCCATCTTTTTCCAGGGCCGCGTAAGGCGCGGACAAATCACTTAGCAACTGAGAGATTGACAGGCCCGGATGTTAGACGAATTTACCAGAGTCGTCTTTTGGAATCTCTTCCAAATGCTCCACTATCAGATGTGAATTCATACTGGGACGAGATCGCCACCTATTTGCACAGTGCTGGGAATTTTGCCTGTTGCACGGCGCTACCGGGCGCACTCAACCACTGGATATCACACCGAACAATGGCACCGTTTAAATCTCATGGAAGTATCCCAGCCGGTCCCGGACATAACTTGGCCCGACGGATTATCAGACGTCAATTGAAAGTGATTCAATTCAATTCAATTTATCGGCTATAAACCGTGTACCAAGTGAAAGTGAGCGTGTGCGCCGACCGTGAAGTCTGGTAGACACGGAAAGCTAAAAATGGAAGAGGCCCAAAAAGCCGGGAATTCCCCAGGGTTATCTCAGTTGATCCGTGCGACCGGTCCCCGGAAAACACGTGTGAGTGAAACCATCAAGGATGAGAATGGAGCGCCCATCTAGAATAACGAAAAACGTCTCGACTGTTGGGCCAAATACTTCGAACAGCAGTTATTGTGGCCACCTGCTGCCACCCATCTGGAGCCCACAGCTGACGTAGAACCCGGGACGGTGAACGTGGAACCCCTTACGGCCTCGGAGGTTTACGACTGCATATGTTACCTCAAGCGCCACCGAGCTTCTGGTCCGGATGACCTTCCACTCCCATTGTTCAAAGATGGGGATAAAGTTCTCAGTCAGTGCTTGACTGATTTATTTGCCTGTATTTGGGGAAAGGAGACTGTCCCAGATAACTGGGGGGAATCCGTGATAGTGCCCATTTTTAAAACAGGGGCTCGTAGTGAGTGTGGTAACCATAGGGGGATCAGCTTAATCTCGGTTGTAACAAGATATCTGGCGTCACTTGTGCTTCGTTGCCTTAGGGTGGCTCGTGAGACAATGAATAGAGAGCTGCAAACAGGATTCCGGCCCGGTATAGGTTGCGGTGAGCAAATCTTCACACTCCGTCAGGTGCTAGAACAACGCCATACGCACAGACGACCCACAATTCTAGTATTCCTGGATTTCCAAGGCACATTCGACTCGGTTGACTGGTCTGCTCTCCTTAACACAGTTGCTTATCAAGGAACGTCCCGGAAGTTTGTGGACATAATAAGTCCTTTGTATTCTTATATTTCCGGGCGTGTGAAATTATACGGAGCTTTCCAAGGGCTTTCGTACACAAAGTGGTGCCCGTCAGGGGTGCCCACTCTCTCCATTCCTGTTTAATTTCGTGACCGATGAAATACTGAGAGAAGCGCTGGAAAGTCTTCAAAACCATGGTGTTCGAATAGCCCCTGACGAAAACCTGGAATGGGCAGACAACACCGTTCCCGTCTTCGAGGAGGAAAAGGCGCAGTTTTTGGCTGAATTGACCAAGGTCTTTGGGTATGCACTTTGAACCCAAAAGTGTAAGGTCATGCTCCTGGACATGCAGTCACTGAACACGCCACTTACAATCCAGGGAGAGGCACTCGAAGTCGTGGAGCGTTTTACATGTCTTGGAAGTCGCGTTAGGTTTGATTGTAGTTTGACAGATTAGGTCAAGCTACAGTGCGGGCTGTTTTGTTGTATGGCTGTGGGACTTGGCCTGTTCGAGCAGCGGAACTGAGACGTCTTCAGGTGTTCGACAATCGTTGTCTCAGAACCATAGCTCGTGTGGGTTAGTGTCGGCGAATCTGTAACGAGGCAATCAGAAAGCGAGTTTTCGGTCGAGCAACATGGGCTTCATTTGAAGAATGTGTCCAGCACCAGAAGCTGCGTTGGTTAGGCCATGTACTGCGTGTACCGAACCATCGTTTCCCGAAGAGTGCCGTTTTCCGTGCCCAATTCAGAGTGGCGGAAGCAGAGAGGTGGCCAACGCTTGACCTGGCAGAGGGGTATGAAAGGGGTTACGAAACGTTTGGGTATTTTTGTTGCTACTCGCCTTCCAGGATGGGGACCGCGTGATCCCCACTGCGCCTGGTTGGAGACGCTGCAAGACATGGATGCTAATCGATGTCAGTGGCGTGTTATTGTCAGTTCCTATCCAGATTGCCTGACTGAGTGTCTAGAGGTGTAGGCACCTCAGACTGATTGCGGTAAGCTAGCACTAAGCCCATTCCCATGTCCACCTTTATTCTTTTCTTAACAATAAGGGTTTCAAATAAATCACGGTTGTACGGCAGCCAAGCATCGGTGTTGAACACTGATGTCATGCTGTCGATGGTGATGATGATGAGGCGACAATCAATACATTTGAAGTAAAGGATCATCAAACTGAGTGCACGGAGAGACCGAACGTGAATGCGTATTTGGACAAAACTGTGGTTAGGAGTAAATGTTGGTCTAAAAAGAGACGAAAACTACGTACAAAAATGAAAAAGTACTAGTCTTTTGCACCTAACGCAGTACAAAACTTTTGTTGAGGTAATAAGGATGGAACATTTAGGCAACAAGTTTCGCACGTATTAAATGAACGATACGAAGACATCTACCAGGGAGATATTTTTTTATTGGAACACTATTCTACTTTCTTCAAAAATTATCTCGACTAGGCAGTCACGGTGACTTCCAGGACGGTAGTGGTGCCTGGTAAGACGTGGCAAAACAGTGTAGAGGCAGTACAATCTAAAAACGGTTCAGCCTTTCGGTGCCTAGCTGCCAAGCCACCCGAAGGAAGCACGAGGGCTGGGATACTGCCAGGTTGCCCAAGCCTAGACACGGGAATTCGAGAGGCAGAGGCCGGGTTCGAACCATGGACCTTGCGGTCAGTAAATTCGCACTCTAACCACTGAGCTATCTCGCCTCAGTACAATCTAGGGCTGTGACGAAGTGGAGACATTTTTCACATTTTGTACAGGAGAAACGTCGGTCGGGTGAGGGCAGTGAAAGAGCGAAATTGAACTTTCCTGCTTGTTTAGGAGCATGCACACTGCAAGCGGCCTGATAAACCAGTGTTAAGGCAAGGGAAGTGAGGTTGAGGTGTCTACAACTGTCATTCCTGAACGATGGGTTGACTTTTCGGATTATGACAGAGGATAATGGAGCTGCCAGTATGATGGATACAAGTACGATATCACTAGAAGGCGAGCTACCGAGAAGCAACGTTCAAAAAAATAAACGTGTTGATAACTTAATTGCGTTGGTTCGTGGTGAAAGCACGTGTTTTGAAAGAGTATACCCTCAAAACCGAGGACGGTACATTCTGACAAGATCTGTTTGCTTCCGTTTTTTCTGTTGGAAGCACAAATATAACTCTGCTGGGTTATTTGAACATTAAAGTAGAAATATTCCTGAAGGACTACATTTGGAGTCAACTGAGTCAATTGCAGTCAACAGAGCTAAAGATAATTGTGGTTAAGTAAACTGACTGGAAAGTGCAAGTTTCGAACCTGACCACGGTATCTTGACTGCTCCTGTCTAGGTTTGGGTAACTTGGTCCTTCCTTCAAGTGACACAACAGCTATGCAACGAAATGATGTTGCAGCTGGCCGATTCTTACACGACCGAACGAGGGTGCTCACGGACCTCGCTGGGAAGCTGAAGGATCTTCACCACTAATACTCAAATTACCAGCTGTTTCTGGTCATTGAGTGTCATGTTTTTGAGCAGGTATGGCACAATTGAGGGGTGATGGAAGGCTGTAGGCGGATGATAGAGTGAATCCAAGTAGGACATGAGCGAAGAAAGACAATAGAGATAAGTTCGCTACCGTTGGTATCTGTGATCAGTTAGCATGGTTGTTCCGTCCATCAAAATACTGATTCCAGCCATCACGCACACACCAGCAAATCGTCCAGCGTTTGTCTTTGCTAAGCGCAGTGGTTCCGTGGACTGTAGTTCCCAATCAGGCACAAAATGGTCTGGGCAGGTCCTCAGCGCTGATATTTGGGTACACTTACTTGACAGTCACGTTTCATCGTAGTAAGTCTTGGTAGGGCCGATCAGCTCAACTACCCATGGCCTTGATAGGACCTTCATGCTTGCAGTTTGGTCCATTGAATTGGAAGACAGTCACTCTTAGGAGGACTGCCTCCAAACGGAGAAATCCACTTTGTTACCGATGGTCTTGTATACTGAAGCCTTGTTTCTACATTTCAACCACTCTTTGACATCCTATTGGACTGTTAGCTCTTTTTATATTTTGGTTCAGTTGAATTCCGTATCACGGAACGATCCGCTTGTTTGCGGTATAACTTCCTCGAAGTTGTTTGTCTTCTCCATTCCGGTGAACGAACGAGTCTGACTGATACGTAACCAAAGAGAATATAACACTGGCGACGGGAAACCAACGCGGATACAAACATGTCAATTTCAGCTGCGGATTTGGAAGCAATCCTTCAACAGCAACAAGCGCAGTTCGAAAGATTGCAATTGCGACTTATTCAGTCTCTAACTCAAGTTATCAGTCTTCAGACATCAGCTCCATCTCAAAGTGGCACTTCATTATCCTTTGCCGATTCTATGGCAGCAACTGTTACCGAATTTCTCTACGAACCGACATCTGGTTTCACATTCGATTCATGGTACAGTCGCTGGTTAGAAACTTTCCAGAATTAGTTTACCGACAAAGATGATGTGTGGAAATCCCATCTTTTGGTCCGGAAGCTTGGAACCCTCGAGCACGATCGGTTCACGAACTCCATTCTTCCCAAACATCCAAAGGATCTAAACTTCGCACAAACAGCGGAACAACTCCGTGAAATTTTCGGTGAGCAGCATTCGCTTTTTAATGTTCGATACAATTGTCTCAAATTGTTCAAGCGCGATGCCGACGATTACGTCACTTTTGCCGGTGTCGTCAACCGTGAGTGTGAAAAATTCCAAATGCAGTTACTTACAGAGGATCAGCTCAAGTGTCTAATTTTCGTTCCTGGTCTTCAGTCTCCGCAGGAATCAGATATTCGCACTCGAGTACTTTCCAAGCTTGAGCACGAGGACATTACCGTGAAAGTGCTCACCACCGAATGCCAACGTTTGTGTAATCGTAAACACGATACCGCATTAGTACAGCACACGTCACGACCTACTAATCCCAGTGGTGGCATGGCATTGAAATGAACCACTGTTATACAAGAGAAAAAACGTCAACATCGTGTTGGTCCTGTGGTGAGTGGCACTATGCACGTTTCTGTCCATTCAAGAGGCGGCAGTGCCAGACGTGTCATCGGTGGGGCCACAAAGAAGATTTCTGCCGTACCCAAAAACCCACAGTACCCAAAAACCAAAGGAGCTTCAACAGTCCAATCAGCAACACAGTCAAAAAGCAGTCGCACAAGAAACGTCCGCAGTCCAGATCTGTGTTTGCAACATTCCAAGTTGAATTTGAGTCCCGGAGGAAATACCTTACAGTTTTCATCAACAAAGTTCCAATTCGTCTGCAGCTCGACACAGCTTCAGACATTACGATGATCCCACGTTCCAGTTGGGAGTTGATAGGAAAACTTGTTGTGTCATTCACGAATCATTGGGCCTAAAGTGCATCTGGCAGTACCCTACTACTGAGTGGCAAGTTAGCCTGTAATGTACCATTCAACAATCTACACTTTTCAGGAACTTGTTATCTCACTGAATGCCCTAATTTGAACATTCTTAGACTTGATTGGATTGAGAAACTTGATCTTTTCAATGCACCTTTATCATCTGTGTGCAGTGCTCTAAAATTTTCATCCTCCTCAGACATTGCAGAACACGTTACTCACACACTCAAGACAAAATTTGACGATGTCTTCCAAGCTGGCCTTGGATGCTGTACCAAACTCCAACCCGATTCCAGACCAATTTTCAAACCAAAGCGTCCCGTACCATTTGCCGCTGTCGCAACCGTGGAGAATGAACTTGTCCGTCTCCAGCAATCCGGAGTTATCCAGATGGGCATCTCCTATTGTTGTCATCAAAAAAGCAAATGGCAAGGTGCGCATATGTGCTGACTATTCGACTGGATTAAACGCCGTGTTAGACTCCCACCAATATCCATTACCGGTGCCAGAAGGTCTGTTCACCAAGCTCCATGGTGGCAAATGTTTCGCAAAGCTGAATCTCGCTGATGCTTACTTTCAAATAGAAGTCTCCAATGACTCCAAAGAACTTTTGACAATTAATATACATCGCGGTTTGTTTCATTTTAACTGTCTGCCATTTGGGGTAAAATCTGCACCAGCAATATTTCGACAAAAAATGAATGCCATGCTAAACGGTTTATCAGGAGTTGCTGCTTATTTTTATGATGCCATTCTCACAGGTTCTAGTCAGGAAGAACTTGGGCATCGTTTGCACTGTGTACCCGAACGAAATCAACAATTTGATTCTTATCTGAGTGCAGAAAAATGTACATTTCTTCTCACATCCATCAAATATCTTGGATTTATTTTTCACAAAAATGGTCATCATCCAGACCCAGAAAACATTTCTGCCATTCAACAAATGCCAGCGCCGACGGATTTATCAACCTTGCGCTCCTTCCTCAGTTTGGTAAGCCAGTACAGTTCATTTTTACCAGACATGCATCGTGTCAGTGAATCACTAAACCATCTTTTAAAAAAGGATGTTCCTTGGAACTGGTCACATGAGTGCCAGTCCGCTTTAGACAAAGCAAAGTCCCTTCTCAGCTGTGATCTGTAACTCCAGCCTTAGACATTACTTTTGTTTCGGAAGCATTGAACTATGGTATTGGATCTGTCATCTCTCACGTTTTCCCTGACGGAAACGAAAAAGCAATTGCCCACACAGCTAGATCCCTAACAATTACCGAGCGCAATTATGGCCAGATCGAAAAGGAAACTTTAGCGATAATCTTCGCCAATTAGAAGTTCCATAAAACGCTCTATGGACGTCATTTTACGCTTATCACTGATCATAAGCCACTTGTATTGGCAAAAAACACAGAAGAAAAAACACGCTCAAAGTCACATTAAGACTTTTAGTGCAGGAGGAGAAGTGAACCCTAATCTGGACTGCGGGAAACATTGTTAATGAATTTTTAACAGCGTACCCAGCGAAAAATCATTCCGTGGCCAACAAGGTTGTCCAAATACGGAAAACGAAACCACATATCCAAACCTCCTGGTCCCAGGTAGGTGTGAAACTTTGTTTGTAACTAACCGATGACCTATGCATATAACCGTGACAACCGGTGCGTAGCCAGAATGTCCCTCCACATTACAGTGATAAACTCGAGGAACACCTGATAATAAGGAAGGTGAAGCTTTTCTATGAGGAGGATATGGGCAGATCCAGCAGGGAGCAGCCATACGACGCGTTCGTTCATATAAACAATATTAAGGTGGGCGCATAGGGGGTCGGAAATGTAGCGATATAAAACAGGTCCTGTGTCTGCATATCTTGCTAAAAGTCCACTTAATTTGTAATAGACGCCAGCCAGAAGACCCGGTGACCTACTTGTGCGCCGGGAAGGCGAAGCCCGTTATTTTTTTATCCACGAGAGAAAGTTCGGCCGACATGAATCATGAAACGCTGAGATCACCACTCTAGACAGAGTCAAATGTGGGCATTGTTGTGGAATACAGATAGCTCGGGTGCGCTGCTTGTATCTGTATGTGACATTGGTACTCCTGTGACCCCCATTGCCTGTGCGATTGCTTCTAGTTTCTACTTGCTACCAATATACTGGGTGCTTTTGAACCAAAATACTACCTCTTGCCTGCTTTGGTATCTTGTCTAAATAGGTGCGAGCTTGCACGCTGCACTCTAGATAGCAACCATGGTACGACAGCAGCGCAAGTTGCCTTATTCAGTGCATCGGTAGAGAAGACTGATCACAGTTTGATAGAATTCGCACACAGCATAGTGGACGGATCATAAGCCCAAAAATAGCAAATTAGGAATGTTATTCGAACATAAGGAACGGGTTAACTGACAGATCTTTCAAGAGAGGATTATACAACTAGGTTGTCACAATCAGCCGTGACCGACGTGATATGTTTTGGATGACGCGACAGGAAAATTGACACCTGAAGCGGGAATGCCACAGATGAGGGATAAAATAACAGACAACCCGCGTCATGGTTGTTTTCTTCTATAAATATGGATAAGCTTCTTGTAGAAATGAGAAAATATGATTAGGTTGGCGAAAATAACTATGACAATGCATAGCACGCAAAGTGCCACAGAAGGCGAATGACCAAGGAGCCTCAGACTTTGCTTTCTCTCAGTGTAGTCCACTAGCAAAGCTCGGTACTGGTTAAAGGCACCTGATGCGCCGAAAATGTGAAAAATCTGATGGCTATGGCCGAAAATATCGAACTTCCCAGGGAACCAACGTTCCGGAAAATGTGAAACGTACAGTATCCCTGCCGATACAGCGGAAAGAAATTGTAAAGTCCAATAGTACGCCGACCTGCACTCTCCTGCATCGTGTCCCGGGTAAGAGCATCGGGATATGCGCCACAATACGGGAATAGCAAGATACAGCCAAATTATTACGAAAGCGCCTAAACGAACCACTTTACGACCAAAAGAGGGCTTCCAGAAACGTGTTGCTCCAGACAAGTGCGTGGTCCAGGTACACAAGAATACGGAAAGAAAAAGGTATACATCACAAAGATCTGCCCCTATGTAGGAGGATGGAGTCATGAGCTCGGAAGGCAGCGTATAGGCGTAATAACCAACGGCGCATCCACACGAATAAAGGGTAATACCGGCGTAATCAAAGAAGAAACAAACGTGGCGAGCGCACGATGAGAAACAACTGAATGTATGGGCGCAAGCGCTCGTTAGTAAAAATAAAAAAGTGGTGGCCAAGTAAATGAGAAGGAACGGATCACCAGAAGGTAGCATCCAAATGAGTTGCATGAAGAAGTATAGAGCTGGGATGATCTGGGTCCATATGTTTATGGTTTCGTTGTGCAGCTGGAACAGCGAAAGCATGCAGAGTCTGTAACAGTGACTCGGTGGACGATAACCGGACAAAATTCCTGGTTCGTGGAAGTCATCGTCTACCCCCTCTACAGACAAAGGTTTGACCCTATTTATACCATTATCGTGATGACCCTTTGCTTCACTCTTATCTGCGATCTCCGCCCCAAAAGCCAGGGGTCCAGTATTGCAATAATCCACAGCAGGGCTAAACAAACGAAATTTGCTCGACATCTTTCGGTTGAATGACAGAACCCGTATGAAGGTTCCAAAGAAGGAACCAGCAATTGTTGTTACTGGCTGTCATTCAAATAGACGGCAAGCGTGCAAACATGACCTTGATGTTTAGGTCCATCTGGAATTATGAGCGAATCCCGAGTGCTTAAGCGTGACACCGCGCTCACCAAAAGTTTGTCCAGATACTTGTTCAGGAACGATGCAGGAATGAGTGCGCCTGACCTGTCAAAAAATATTTCATTTACCACCTCTCATCATGACACAAACGGGTTTATACGAGTTATCCAATGCTCAGATCTGCATGGACCAGCTAGTCCCAGTTTCCAGGACATAAATGGGAGGCGAACTCATCTTTAGGGGTCCACCACACGGTGACCTGGAAGGGTCTCTGTACTCTGCGGAATTAAAGCGCCCCAATTCAGAAAAGGCCTCGACCTGCCGGGGCGTGGTTTAATATTTTCGCCAGCTGACTGAGTTTCTGGACGGCCTTTAGAGTCACACCCGTAATTTCTCCGAAAACGAAGGTTAATTGAAGGAATATTTGATATAAAGTTTTGGAAATTGATGATATTTATTCGAACCAATAAAATCTGTACATGAGACTGAAGTTTTATTTGAAGTTGCTCAAGCGTATTCGAGGTCCATAATGGCGCGGGGTTCATTTTAATGGCTGCAGCAGCTCGGCGTGCGGAGTCTTAGGAACACACCCAAAAATACTCTGAAACCATATTTCGGAGGAGGGAAACTCTGAAATAAAGTTTTAGCACTTGATGGTAATTATACTTGCCCTTAAGATCTCCCCACGCAGCCGCAGTTTTGTTGGAAGTTGTTTAAACGTAACCATGAACAATATGGGCGCGAAATTCATACTTCAATGACTGCCGCCAGGTTCACATGGTGTGTTTGTGAAGACGGTGGAAAATTTTCTGGAAAAGCCGGTTTCTTCACGTGTTTCCTTCTGTATTCGATTTGGAAATAATCTCAATATACATGAAAAATAACGGCACACTCTATGTACACATCAACTCAAAATAGACCAGCTATTCGTGGGGTGTATAGGGGAAATTTTCTTTCATTGCGGCAGGCGCCTAAGGGATTCGCCACAAGTAGTGAGTTGATTTTTTCATGAGCGTCATCACGCGCTATAACGGGTGTACGGCAAAATTCTATCTTTAACGGCATACTGAGCTCTTGATAGTGCCGTTGAATGAATTAGTGGGATTATGGGGAGAACAAGCAGACAGTACAATAGGATGACCCGCGCTTTGAAGTTCTGGAACAACTTCAACCAATTGGCACGGTCTAGTGGGCGCATGTGACGATCTGTCCGGAAATATTAGGGGTATGTTGAACTACGGGCAAGCCATCAGACTGGGTATGACTGTCGCGTTACCCTCATCGTGACGCCGTACTTGGATTCGTGGACAGCCCCGTACATGGCTTAATTGTGCACAACTAAGGTTGCCCGGAGGTTACAGGGACATGAGATTAGAGAACAACGTGAGTGTGTGGTGGTGTTTCGTGTTTGTACGATGAGGTGACCTCAGAATGGCGCAGTTAGTCCAAAGAAAAGCGTGGAGCTTTGCAAACCGATTTGCCCCTGAGGCTTCATGCCGCGTGTATTCAGTGAGTCTCTTAGCATTTTTTGCTCTGCAATCAATGATTTTTTCGATTCATAGGGGGATTGCCCGGGATATATGCTACAACTAGGGCAAGCTCAGGCCGCAAACGCAGGCGTCCGACAAAAGTTGCTCCCATTTTAGTTTTCCCTTCCTGCATTGCAGAAGGCAGAGATGAAAGATGAGATGAGATAATGAGACAACGCTGAAATGCCTTCTGAACCCGCTGTTTTTCAAATATCTCCTGACGAAAATCTTGTCGATCTTGAATTTGTAGACACCGTTCTCATCTTCGAAGAGGAGGAAAAGATGCAGGTGTTTTTGGATGAACTGACCAAAGTCAATCCGTTCTTTGGTATGTATTTTGCACCCACAAACGTAAGGTTGTAAGGTTATAAGAATAATGTCTATTACTAACTGGTGGGTGGCATACCGTCAGGAATGATCATAAGGTCGCAGTCAGAATAAAGCATGAAGTTGTTTGTAGTTGCAGGTAATGGAACAAGTGGGCGATAGGGTACGGCCAAGAGAAAGAGGGGAATAGTTGCGGGTGTGCTATCCAACTGGGTATGGCAGTGCCGTGCAATCATTGCACTGACATACTTCGGTTTCTGGACAGCCCCATAACGGACGTCGTATTTAAGGTCATTGGGCTGGGATGTGCAATTCTTTTAGCAGCAGATATTTTTGGTTGACCGAGGAAATCCGCAAAGGTAGAACGAAGCCGATGTAAGATCGCAGGCATTTTTCTAGTCTAGATCAGTAATGCCCGGTGAGTTTGAGGAGACATCACATAGGATAATATGCATCAATAGAGTGGAAAACTTAACGCTTACCACAATTAGGGTGGTGACAACAAGTGATTAAATGAGACTGGATAGGGGTAGATTTGTACTTAGTAGACTAGCGATCAAGCTCGGGTTGGGTTTGCTAATTTATGCTGTTGTAGGACAAGAGATTTAGAGCAAACCGGTATAAGCACGCAGACGGGTGGTGTGCTTTCTATATACATTCGAAGTTGTATTAGTTTTGATTTTAGTGTGACAGATGAGGTCAATGCAAGAATCTACAAGGCTCGGGTCGCGTTTGCTAATGTGAAACACCTACGGCGTCAAAGGGGTATGTCCCTGAATATCAAAGAACTTGTGTATCAGGCTGTAGTACGGGCTACTTTGTTGTATGGCTGTGAGAATTGACCTGTTCGAGCAGCGGAAATAAGACGTCTTCAGCTGTTTGACAACCGATGTCTCAGAACCATAGCTCGTGTGGGTCGGTGTCAGCAAATCCGTAAGGCGACAGTTAGCGATTTTCCGGTTGTGCGCCGGAGGTTTCCACTGAACAATGTGTCTTTGCAGTCTCCAGCTGTTTTAGTAGCCCATTCGTTCGGATATAGTAGACATGATTTTGGAAGTGAAGGTGGGTTGCCATACTTTGACATGAGCAATGAGTTGGATGAGGCCCAGAAACGAGCCCCTTGTTGGCGAGACTATTACTGTGGTTGAGTATGGAATAGTTACAAGTTTTGATGAGGAAGACGGAGCTGTCGATTTGATCAGATGTTATTTCGTTCTTAAAGAACACCGAAGAAAGCCAAAATACGCTAAAGTGCGATTTCGTGTTTTATCTATCGTAAACCGGTAACAAAATGCGAATCAGTGATGGTCCGTGACCTTGGAATTTTGCTCACTTAAACAAAATGCTATGAGCAAAATATCAGCGGAAGGTGCAAATGGATTAGACTAACTCCCCGTTGAAGTCAGAACTTTGAGAACCCTATGGTTTCGGCGAAAATAATTTGAGCGTGCTTCTTGTGAATGGTGCTCAGCGTGATGTCTCCCAGGCGATGGTGGCAAATTCTGCTGAAAAACTGGTTTCTTCATGTGTTTCCTTCTCTACTGGATATGGGAATAATTTCAAGGCTACATGAACAATAACTGCGCCCTTTATGTCTTCGCAAACTCAACATGGAGCAGCCATTCGCGACCTGTATTGAAAATAGTTTTCTATCAATACGGTGGGCGTACCGTCAAGCAAGCCAAGCAGTTCATCACAGCTAGTAATTTCTTTTGTCTTTTTCATGATAGTCAGCACAGCTACATCAGGTGCACGGCAACTTTTTATCTTCACTGGTATACTCACCCCTTGATATTTCCAATGGAATAATGAGTGGGTTTGTTGGCAGAACTGGCAAACAGCACAATAGCGTGGCAGCACTTTGAAGTTATCGCACAAATTCAACGGATGCGGCGGCCTTGTGGACACATGTAACACGCTTGGTTGGGAAATATTAGGGATATGGTTATATGGGCAAGCCTTCAGACCGGGTGTTGTAGTCGCGGTACCGTCATGGTGATGTCGTACTTGGGTTTGTGGACAGCCCTGTACATGAACATCTTGGAGGAGTCCGTTGAGGTTGCCATGGTTGTTAGGATTGGCCAAGTAATCTTGACAAATTAAGGCCAGCATTGATCATGAATATTCTTAGGTCCATCAAGGCCTCACGGTGGTTCTTTGCACACGTTCAAACAGGGCAATAAGACGGCCGTGGCTGAATTGGGGACCCAAAAACAGGAAGAAGTGTCCAGTTGTCTGCTGAACGGCAAAATTCTATGAGTCAGACTGCTTCTCGAAATAGCAGGCAGCCAAAAGTAGTCACAATTTCCAGCTACTGCAGTGAGGCTAC
>SJOL01001624.1:104963-116521 GCA_004794785.1 Opisthorchis felineus | reverse complement strand
GCTGGCAGGCAACGTATACTACAATCGTTAGGTATATTTATTTTGGACGACCTCCGGAGACATAAGTTAGTTAGCACACAGGGTGCAACTGGCCAATAAGAAGGAAGCGCGCTCCTTTTGGAATAATCTGAAGCATGGGGTGATCCTAGAGCTCAGTATTTGCAAAATGGAATTGAATTCCCGAAAGCTACGGCGTTTTCAACGATACTACTTAAAAGTGAAGAACTTTTATGTCGAATGAGTTAGTCTGCAAATTATCTGCATGGCTGGTTTGCTTAAGTGAGAAATATGTAAGGTTATCTATTACCGCCGACCGTGAAGTAACAAGATATCGCCATATGCGGTAAAACTTCAATCGCTTAAAATGGAAGAAAGTTCCAGGGTGTTCTGCAGCTGAATTACTTTAGTGAGCTTTGTATAAGCTACGTTATGCTTGTGGACGCAAAATATGCGGAAGTTCCACTCCTGCACATAATTTTTGCCATTTATATCCGCTCTACTGGACGAATGCCGAATTATGTGTTCTGCGACCTTGATAAGTGTTAGTCTCAATTACCATCGCGGCAGAAACATTCATTATTTTCGAAAACCTCTGAGAAGTTGGAAGACTAGCAGATGTTGATGGCCAATGACTGCACGTCAAGTGTGCTGGTCGAATTCTCCATTGCAACTGGCACAACATGCCGGGAAGATCATGTCACCGATCATGGAAGACAGCTGAACGAACCGAGCCAACGCACATGGCTAACGTGCAGCTAGTGATCCACGATGCCCAAACAACTGTCCTCATGGAACCTACGTCCACCATTGCGGACATAACGATCACCGGTAATCCTTGGCCGCAAAATGCTTCCATTTGCAAAACCTTTGCGGTGAACTAAACGTCTTCCTGCAGAAATGTTGCATTTTGTTGTAGGTGGGCCCAAAACAAAAATTACCCTAATCTACCTTCACTTTGTTGCGATTTGTTTTAATTAACCTTTCTTCTTAATTATTGGCGCGCAATCGACTTTGAACTTGTTGTGCCGTGGCTTCAGGTGTGGCTTCATATATGTTTGTTGAGAAATTGGGAACTGTCCGCTTTTCATCCTTTATGGCATTGGGGATGCCTTAAAGGAATACATGACGGATAACTATGTGGTATTTGCGCGTTTAGCCAGTAATCGAATCACCAAAGCCATTTTGCTTCACGAATGGGTGTACTGCGAATACAACAGACGGCCAGCAAGACAAACGGGAAGTTGGGGAACCCGAAGCTAGTGAGCTAAGCGTATTTGCTTCTAGTAAACAGTACGCGAAGTCCCGGCTGCCCAGCGCGCTTTCGTCTGAGGCGGGGGAACCATCTCTCGGCCACTTCCTATTATCCTGAACACAACCATAATGTTTTAAGCATTTGTACGATTGGCTTCCGATAAATCGACGGATAACCGAAGAGGATTCGGGCACCTGCAGTGAGTTGCTGAAATATGGAGGGTTGTTGTGTGAAGTGCAACAGTTGATGATTTCGGCAAGGTCCTTAACACTCAGGATATATACAACTACCGCCGGAAGTGTCGGCCATCTCCACTGGGTAAGTGACGCACGGTTAAGTTTTACTGTGGCAGAACTTCGGAGAATCGGACGAGTACTTGTGCTACAGTCAGGGTAAGGTCACTTTAGCCACGTAGGCCTCTCCAGACGGCGGCAGACAGCCCTGCTCCGGCTCTCCCCGGATGTAGTAAATGTCGACGGAACGCACGCAACAAACCGTTCTGGGTACGCTTTTTTAAAACAACTAATATCTGGATGCAATCTCCAGACCTTCCTAATCACGGATGGCATGACTACCGGACGTCCGGTTACATATGCCTTCGTGGAAAGCAAACAATTCGCTGTCATGAGCAAATGCGCCCAAATGCAGGCAGCGAGAGTATTGTTCAGCTGCGATGTCATGCTGTGCTAATTCCCCGTCAGAAAATCTATCAGGGATCACGTGTCTATCACATAATATCTGTGTGTGTTTGGTCACAGGCACACTCTGCGAACAGCCGGCACATATTCCACCGCACGGCTGACCTAAAAAATGCCTTACGGTAGGTTTTTGTTTGGCATACTAACGGTGGCTGTTGGATGACAACCTACCCTTACACTTTTCCAGAGCCATCGCTTTCGACGGCCTGCGCAAAACACTGAACCCAGTAGTGGATAAGCTTCAGGGGTTGCAACTCAGAGAAGCCACAGCCGTCATCAAGAAGTTGATCGTTCAGGGGCAAATCCTGCTGCGCCAAGCTTCGACGTCTGCAACTGACGACTCGCCTTGGGTGGTCGAGGATACTGAACCTCAAACCGCGTGGTGGTCTAGGGACACGATCTTGGGCTTTCGTGACCGGCCGACTATTACGAGTGATCGCTGGTGTGCAACAGATCGTGCATCATATCACGCCTTATAGTCAGTAGGCACCAAGCTATAAGAAATCACCCAATGTGCATCGACCATTGAAGATGGCGATGTGTAAACAAACCTCTAAGAGATTCTCGCCGCTGAAGTGCTCCCTTAACAGGGTAAGTATTGCTCCCAGTTTTTCAGCCGCCTGCCTTATAGCGATATTACGATAACGTACCTCATATCTTCCTCTCATTTGAGGACCTCCATAGCTCAGTGAACACTGCGCACCAGGAAGGCCATACGATTCCCAGCAGGACATATGTACCGATCAAAACGATCAATAAAATTCTACTTTTTATGTCGTACAACCTGGCCCTTCGACATTTACATGTAGAGGTGAATGGACGCCCGTCAGCCAGCTGATTAGTCATCGTGGACCCCTAGCTACATGTTAGTCGTGTGCGTCGGCTAGGTTCGTTCGATCAACGTAGGGTTCCATGTGACTAGTTGATTAGTCATCGTGGGCCACTAGTCGCGTGTTTGTCGTTGGGGCTGACTGCTCCATAAGGTTCAATGGCTCAACGGCGCAAGCCGCGTGCTACCTGACGTCATGCCTGAAACTTGATCTCTTGGGACCGAGTTGGATCTATAAGCTGAATCTGTTAGAAGAGCTGATTACTCCCATTCGCAACCTCACGCACGCAGCACCCGGAGGTGCCCCCGAACAAACTCTCTTGCCGAAGCGTTCACTTTAGGACCTCCTACAACGCTACGCGCCCATGTTCGCCAACCGGCTTGGTCGGTGCACAAAAGCGAATGCCAGACTGTGCTTTCTCTCCAATGCCAAACCAGTTTTCAGGCAAACAGCTCAGTACTACATGCGGCTTTGCGCAGTGTTGACCAGAAACTGGACCAACTACACGAACCTGGTGTTTTCCAACCGACAGCAGCCAGAACGCCATTGCACTTGTGGCTAGATCTCTGACGCCAGCCGAGCGCATCTACATTCGGATAAAAAAGGAAACTTTGACGATCGTGCTTGCCGTCAAAAAGTTTCATGAAATGCTCTATGGCCATCAGTTTACCTTACTGACCGGTCACAAACCACTCCATACTGTGCTGGCTCAAAGAAGGGGATTCCGGGTTATACCGCCGACCATATCCAGCGATGGGCCACTCTGCTTCTGGGATATGACTTCGAGACCAAGCACCAATCCACCACCAGCCTCGGACAAGCTGACGAACTGTCGCGATCCATTTATTCCGGCAGGCCAGAACCAGAAGACACTGTAGTCGCGACAATTGCCTTTGAACTGGAGGTTAACCCCGCAGTATCAGAAGCGCTTCGCATTATCCCAGTGCATGCCGACATGGTTAGCCATGCTACCGACCAAGATCTTGATCTGCGGCAAGTCATCAAGTAACACCGCAATCAGTGACCACGCGCCTGCCCAAAGGACGAACTGAGACCTTACTTCAACCGGCGTGACGCGCTATCACTGGTAGACGGATCCAAAAGGTGTTACAACCAGCAGCCCTGAATCCGTTTCATAAAGAGCACCCGGGAAAAACGGGATGAAGGCCCTTGCTCAGAGTTTGTCTACTGGCATTCGATAGATTCCTAGATTTTGCAAGTCTCCAAATGTCGCCTGCGGCTTGGTAAAGCGTCCAAATCACCCTTGAAAACCTACCTACGGGCGAAACCGACCGAACCTTGGTCTCGTCTTCACATCAGCTATGCAGGTCCAGTTAGTGGCCAGCACTTTTTAGTCGCGGTTGATGCCTACGGCAAATGGCCCGAAATTTTTCGAGTGAACAGCCCCACAACTGCCACTATAGTCCTCCAACTCCAACGATTGTTCAGTCGCTTTGAAACTCCAGAGTCCATTGTTTCCAAGAGTGGCAGTCAGTCACGGAGTCTTCTCAGGTGTATAGCATAACTCATGTCCGCTCACGACCGTTTCACTCGTAGTCGAACGTTCAGGCGGAACTCCTTGTTAACATTCTGAAGCGTGCACTTCAGAAGTCCAGAGGGAGGGACCAACGGAGGTGATTTTTCAAAGGTTTCTGCTGGCATATCGAGCGATGCTGAACCTAGACTCGCCTGATGGAGTTTCACCAGCAGAGACACTGCTCCGAAGAAAGCTTCGAACACCGCATGACACTATCCGGCCACGGAAAATGCAGTTCAGTCATTGCAACACACGAATGGAGGAACAGTTAATACTACTACTAATAATAATAATGTTTATTCCCAACTGGTGGGTGGCATACCGTCAGGCATGATCATAATTCAGCCGGCATCACGGAGCAACCGCGTGCCCCTTCACCGAAGGCCAGTGTTGATTCGTGACTACATCGGCAGATATCTTACTTTGATTCCAAGACACATCCTTCGCCGGCGCGGCCAAGTGCTCTGCAAGATTCAATTTAGCCCGGCCAGGTGGGTACAACTCACAAACCAAATCCGGCCGACAGAGGCGCAGATCCTGAGCGCAGGACCGAGTGAATTGGGTCTAAAGATACTTCTGGACACGTTTGACCTCGGCGCCATTCCAGAAAGTGGATCGGCTTCTTCGTCGGAGGCCCAGCCCGAGCACGCATTAAGACCGCCATGTTGGACAGACAGGATCCGCAAGCTAGTGAGCCCACCGCATGTAAACCCCCGGCTTCGAAGCCACGTCAACAAACTCCAAAGGGAGGTTTTAGGCGTAATTCCGCACCGATACCGATTTTCCGCTAGCAGTTACGTGCTTCTACGGCCAGGAAACCTATTCCGCACAAGATTGGCGAAATATTGGGTCGCTTGCCAGTCCGGCACCAAGGCGAGCTCTGACTGATCGAAAACCCAGACCTACAGCGAATCATGACCCAGTATTTGGCGAATGCCGATTGCCAGTGTCGTGTCCAGAGGCGTCAGAATTTCCAGGTTGTCGCCGCATACACTATGTACACGATGCACTGTAAAAGTGTTCTTGACTTGGTTTTGGGAGTTAAAATACATTGTGCCTTGTGGTTGTTTTGACGGAAACGCTAGCTTGCGAGCTTCAGACCAGAACTCAGCTGAGGAAATTACCGTTAGTTGGGAAAGCTCTTTCTGAATGACGAAAAGCGCGTCCATATATCATTCGGAGGATACTCAGCGAACGTCTTTATCATGCATGGTGAGAATGGACGCTGTAGTACGTTCCTGAAATTCGCTCGAACTGCTTAATGTAGTGCACTATTTCGTGAACGTTGTAGAATAGGCAGCTGCCCAGGTTTTCCCGAACAGGGTGGTAACCCTTCAGCAGTGACAGGGGCACTTACAACGACCGATTGTGTAGCTGAGGGAGCCATAACGAGTGTGCCTCACAGGCGTCCGCGGACACTCATATAGGTCAGGTCAACCAGTGGAAATGGGTAATCAGCTCATGTCTTTGATGAAAGATCACTACTGAAAGCGTGTTTAGTAGTGTAAATTAAACGGAAAAACAAAAGATTGTGGTAATAGTGATATTCAACATTGCGAGGATAGATACCAAAAAGATTTGGCTATCTGACTCTCTTCAAACATCTTTCTCACTGTACCATGATAGATAGGCTCCAAAGGCATTCGCAGTTCTACGGATTGTTTGGCGCACCTTCTCCCGTATTACTCGCATGAACCTTCAAATATTCTTTGGGACGTACGTCAGACCGCTTCTTGAATATGCCAACCAAGTTGTCTACTCAGGACGCAGGAAAGTTTTAACCGTCATTGAGCGTGTCCAGTTAGCCACTACAAAAATGGTTGCCGGCCCTAAATTCGTTTATTATGAAGCGCGTCTCGCGATGCTTTGCCTATTTCCCCTGGAGTATCGTCGCCTCCGGGAAGACCTAATACATACCTATGCCCTGCTTGAATAAAAGGCAAAAGGTTTTTCACCGTTGACCCAACTAACACACGGGGGTGGGGGCCGTGCTAAAAAGATTTTCAAGCTCAGAACGCATACCTTCATTGGAAAGCAATTTTTCTCATTTCGAGTGGTTGGTGCGTGGAATAACCTTCCTCCGACGGTTGTCCATGCTACATCTAGTACCCAGTTCATAGCAATTTTAGACGCCTTTTTAGTTCAGTCTTCGTGCTGGCTAGGTTATTCTCCCGCGCTGAGAACTTGAAGAGCGGTGCTTCACCCTTTTCCATTTGTGCCTTTTGAGTAAACGGAAGCCACTGAATGACAAGGACAAATCTGGTTCAGGAAGCTTAGATGAAGGCCTCGATTCTGCGTATCAATCCGGGAATCCGTGCCGGTATACCGACCCTTTGATAGTGCCATGAGAGGGATTAAATGGTTCTTGATCAGTGCGAGAAAGCAGTATAATAAGCTGGCCCGCACTTTGGTGGCGCAAATTCAGCGGAGTGAGACGGTCTTTTGGGGCGGATGTAATATACTTGGCGGGGAAATAGTAGATATATTTTGTACTTCGAGCAAGTCATGAGGCTGTGTATGGCGGTCGCAGCTCCGTCATCGCGACGTTGTACTTGAGTCCATGGGTAGTCCCGCACATGAACACCTTGGGTGAGTCAGTTGGGGTTTTCAGGATAGTTATGCTTAACCAAGAAAGCGTAATAACTTAAGACCTTCATTGACCGAGGGTATTCGTGGGTCCACCAAGAGCGAAGGGCGGTTCTTTGTTGTCCTTAAACTGCGATCCGAAATAGGAGGTATCTGAGGGTGGTTACAATTTCTTAATATCGTAGTGAGGCAACACTGTCAGTTTTAAAAAAAGATGATCGATTTTCTGGTGGAGATGAAGAATAGCTGTTTATGGTCGATGCAAACTGGTCTGGCCGTATGCGAATATGAGGAACGTTCATTGGCCAACTCCTGTGCCACTAAGTTCGTAGATAGTTATATTATCGTTCATGAAGCTGGGTAAGAAGGGCAGATGTGTAAATAGACGGTTCCCGAAATTTTGGCGGAGGCGTACATGCCTTCGTAGCTACATCGTGTTACCGGGCGCTTAGCTGGCTGGCATCTGGGGAGGTAGGGTTATCATGCATTTGAACGCGATAGGTTGAAAATGGGGGTAGAAAGCCATCGCATGCGGTTTTTGGAGCGGTTCGGTAATGCTCATTCAGGGAGTGGATGAGGTAGCTTCAGAGCAAGACAAATTACCAGTTAGAGGCTACAGATGACAGTAGCGTGTTGACTGGGGATATGGATGGTGTTTTTGTATTACCCGCCAGGCAGAAAGTGATGCTAACTAATCCTGAAGTTTGAGTAAGTCTAGAGGAATTAGTAGTTCAAAACATACAAGGGCGAGAGATCGGAGAAAAATGTGCTGCGCGTGGTCGTGTTTAACGTTTGGAAGATGAGTCTACCTCAGCATGGCGCGCTACAGTCTAGGGAAAAGCTTGGAGGCTTTGCAAAACGAATGGCCTCAGAAGCGTCACACGATATGTATTCAACGAGTCTCTGTTAACTTACACATAGGACAGCATTTCTTACTCTGCTATGCACCAAAAGGGTATTACCTCTGAACGAGTTTCTTTAATATTATCTTATGATACAAACACAGCAAGCTTACGCCAGCGGCACAGGCGTTCGGCAAAAGCTTCTTTGTTTTTATTCTGTTTTCACCGCAGAAGGTGGAGTATGCGACACAGCACGGGGTAGGCTAGGTCTTTGGGAGGAGGGCATGTAGTTGAAAGGAGAGTTGTTAGCCATGCAGTCGTTTTCATATTCAGTGACAGGAGGTGTGGAAGGGGCTGACATGATACGGAAAGAGTTGGCGGATGTTTAGGGTTGGGTAGCGACCGAAAAGCCCATCAGTTAGCATGGATGGGCAGGCGTATTGAGAAGGATGGATTATGGACAGTCGGTCTATCGGACGTTTAGAGGACAAAGCCAGGACTAGTGGAATTGTAGCGGTGTATGTTGCTTGAATGTGAATTGAAGGATATTTGTTCTAGGAGCAATGAGATGGAGTAAACCTTGCAGTCCCCAGCCACATCATCATCAACCTCGGAGACGGATCGTACCTGGAGTGGCTGTCTTATTGGCTCATGTATTCGGATAGTTTAGACAAGATTGTGGAAGTGAAAATGGGTGATAATACTTCAGCAAGAACGGCGAGTTAGATGAGGCCCAAACATAAATGACAGGCATGGATAAGAGCCTCAAGATAGCTTAAAGGAGCGAGCGGCTTTCAACGCGTTTTGTGTCTAAGATGCGGAAGTGTTTTTAGCTATAACCGGATACTGAAGATCACAAAATATTTGTTAACAAACGCAGGCACGGTAGCTGATAAGCGGTGTCCAAGAACGGACCCCCTAGTTTATGATAATACTACTGCAGATGAGTATGAAATGGTTACAGGTTATGGTGAGAAAGATGGACCTCTTGTTTCTATTAAGCTACAGAGCACAAGTGTCGGGAAGCAGAAGTGGAGTAAAGTTAGGTCTCAGTGCTCTAAAGTAGCAGATTTGACAACAAGTACCCGCCCATTCACTGCATCGTCGCTACGGCTACATCCATGGGTACACATTTGCAGACGCATGTGGTCCTTGAATACTAGGGACCAAGTCTATACCGGTTGATCCTACGACTGCCCTGTATAAACCTCTCTTTAGCTTTAAGTTCGGTGGGTACATCAGTGTACAAAGGGCCCTTCATTAATGACAATGGTACTAACCGAGCAATCATTGAGTTTGCCTCTATAATAGTAAGACGTCTGAACAATTTTACCGAAGATATAAAGGAGAATAAATTGAACACTTTTTATTTAAGATTTGTCATCAGGTGGAGCCAGTTTACGGGAAAGGAAACAGAGTACCTACCCACTATAGTTGTACCAGTCCATTCAATAAATAGAGACATTTCGCCAATGTTGATTTCATAACTTTCAAGCTCGGGCATGGCAGGCGACAACGCACACGGTTATTACGGAGGGCCGTTGCATGTCGTTGGTTTAGGTTATCATGCATAGTTGAGACCTCATAATCAGCGTCGCACATAAACACGGGCCCAGCACATAGATAAGTACGCAGGGTAAACGACAACGCTTACAGTTATGAGAACGTAGGGCCGCCGTTGGCCGTTAGATCAGACTATCTCGCATAGCTGAGGCGTTGTTTTCATCGGAACATAGGTACTGGCCTAGAGTTTATTATAAGTTGCCTAGATAATCGGCAACGCGTACAATTGTGAGTAAGAGGGCCGTCGTTGGCCATTTGATTAGGTTGCCATGTATAGTCGAGGCTTCATAATCAGCGCCACACGTAGACACGGGCCTAGCTGTTAGAATAGGTAGCCGAGGTGAGCGACAACGCATACGTTCATGATGATGAAGGGTCGTCGTCGGCAATCGCACCAGGCTGTCAGGCATAGCTAGGGCCTCGAGATCGGGCCTTGAAATTGCGATAAGTAGCCAAGGTAAGCGATAACGCGTACAGTTATCATGATGAACAGCAATGGCTGGCCTTATTTTCCGACAATGTTGTTGCGTTTTTTGACGTATTCCAATTAAGGAACGTCATTATTTTCAAGGGAAAAGTTATCGTTGTGTTGGTAATTCACATGCAGGTATCTGAAAACGCTGCGTAATTCAATGACTAGTTGTGTGTATCTGAGAATGGGGATCATTCATAGAGGTGCACTGCTGCACAATGCATCAAGATGTAGTCAATTATTGTACTGAGAGGAAGGTGAGCTTCCTAAAAACCCATGCTGTGCCGAAGTTCGCTGAACAAACTCATTTGCTACGTCTGATGAGTATGACGCATCCAAACATTATTCAACTATTTGCCTGGGTGGAATTTGCATAGGATATTTTGTAGGTGTTGTCTCCTATTTAAGTAACACCGCGGAACTTAAAAAAATATACTAAGATTTAATTTCGTGCTTTGAAAGTTCGCATGCTTGAAAAGGGTGTTATGAGCAAACGGATTAGGCTAACTCCCCGTAAAATTCACAACTTGGGAAACCCCATATTTTCGGAGAAATTAAGTTAGGTTTACTTCTAGTGAGCGAATAACTAACCCGGTCAGAACGAGCTTGTTTAAAGTATGTTTCAGTGTTGCAGGACATCTCCCCTGAACAAGCTGCCGTCGACAGCGAACAAGTTCACTGATCAATGAAGCGTACCTTAGCCCTAAATTCCCTTTTAATAGAGACGGCGTCACAGAAGAACAATTTGTATCGGTCCTTCGGTCCGTATCTAGCCACACTAGTCAAAATTTAAGATGGATGGTCAACAAGGCCCTTTGAAGTCTCAGCTTTATATATTCGAAAGAAAAAAATAGAACATTTTGCCACAGTCTAGGCAGGACAAACGTGATTCCTAAGCTGGAACCGTAATGAGCATTATTTAGAAAGTCACATCTCCCACTTGACCGGAATCCGCGAGGCTGCAGTGGAAAGCCTAAATTCCATTTGAGATATTTACTCTCCGACGGACCAAACAAATGCGAATTCGCTTATTAGCCAGCCAGTCAAACAGTTCCGTTTGCTGGGACGTGCTTTTGGTAGACATGTTGAATTGTGCAATGACTTGATTGGCCAACAGAGTTGAGTGTCCTGGGTTGATGCGACATTAACTGTGTGAAATAGCTTCAACATGAAGACACCCTGCTCAGTAAACGAGTGGTGTGATGAGGTGAGTCACTTGTTTCCAGACATTAAAGGTGTGGATTAGACTTAACAGTGCTAAGGTCAGTGGTCGTCCAACTTTCGCTCTTTGTGGGTTATCCAAGGCCTCTTCAGGTCAATATTCATATGTAGATATCCGAAGTCAAAGTTAGTCACCAACGGCGACTAAATCAAGGATGGAATCATGACAGTCTTAAGATACTGACGGTACTATAGCCCTTCATATCCGATTTTCTTTTAATGACATTAGAGTTCGACTCTGGTGAGCAACGTTTTGTGGTTTCCAGGTGTAAAAAGTTTTAGTCCTTTTTCTGTCATGGCATAAGTTTCATGATTCTTGCACAAAGACTGAGAAAGCACTGGAATTGGTTCTTGCTCTAGTTGGATGTATATCCTCGGTCGTATGGGAAATCGAAATTAGGAAATATCGAGTAAACAAGTTCCGTTCGTTAAGCAATCGTAGGTCAAGTCACATAACGACCTGAGAATGCGCGATTCTAAATATTTTACCTGAATATAACGGCGAAGGCCAGCAGCTTGCCTCCATATAGCCGTTCAAACTGGACAGCGACCAGTGC
>SJOL01001624.1:65120-104670 GCA_004794785.1 Opisthorchis felineus | reverse complement strand
TCAAAGCTGACATATCCTAACTAAATCACTGGATTCCCCCATGTACAACTGTTTGCTGGCTCTCCCTCTCCACTCTTCGTAAACTCATGACACAGCTTTATCAGAGCGAAGCCACGAAACTTAATTAGCAAGATGGGAAGTAGTTTGGTCTTAACGGAAACAGACTACTCATAAAGTGTCCTAAAACCGCTCGAGAGCCTACGACCGGCGTATAATCTAGGTTCATGTGGAAACTCGGGGAATACGACTAACTCATGAGCCTCGCGATGGACGAAAACGATCATGGGTTTCTGAAGAGTTTTCAGCGACCGTCAAGGAACCAACCTCTTCAAGAAACCAAGTACATTCGACGGGTTGTAGCATGACTTACACCTCGCGTGTGGTTCTTGGCTCTGCGCTACACACTGCCGAACAAAATATTAAATAACCTTGATGGTCAGCAGTTCGATCAGCTGGTTGTCCTTTGAGACTACCCAGTATAAAGTAATTATCATTAATTTGTTTACGAAATCAAATCAACTTCTGTTCGCCGACTGGTTCCATAATTAGAGGATATAAAGCTTTTCCAACAGAGGGAAAGTATGTGGCTTCGGCTTCTAAAGCAAGTACGGGCAGTTCAGAAGAAGGAACTTTCCGGCCGAGTCCGGCTAGCAGGTCGGAGTTTGGTGGCCCTTAGGATTACTCGGTCGAGACACACACCTGAGGGTTCCTTTTGGTTGTGAGAACTCAGACTGAATACGTCAAATCAGAAAGAGGATCAATTGGAAGTGAATGAAATATGGAAAGACTATTGTTGACACATCAAGCGAATCATGACATTTTCTTGAATCCAAATCAAAACAAGAATTGTACACCCCCAAAGCTTGAATCAGTATACAAGAATTATATGTAAAACAGTGTCATTGCCTAGTCTCTAACGCATTTCCACATATATATCCGAAGACGCCCTCAGTGCTGTTCATTTATGTCAACCGTTTTCATATATGGGCTGTAATCGCTAGTTTTCGTGGCCTACGCATCTACACACAATACTGAGAATTAAATGGCCGGATCCGCTGTCGCCCACCCTCACTTTAGAAAAACAACTTTTAAGGTGTTGTGGGTGAGTACACTTGAAGACTTGCTTTATAAGTCGCACACCTGTCTGTTCCGGACTTTTTTAGGCCTGAGTATAAACGCTAATGCCCTAAGTTCAGCCTACTTACAATTTCGTCTGTCGGTCACAAACTGGGAAGGATAAGTTCTCTTGTTTGGTATAGGCCAAACGTTGACATTTCTGTCCCATTAAATTATCTATGATTTTATCAAAGAGAAAAAGGAATGGTCTCTATGTTCTTCCCACTTAGATCTTATGGGCCGATTCATCTCTTATTGTCAGCTCTCCAAATGGCGTCCGTGGTCTCCACACTGACGCCCTTTAGAAGTGGGATCAGCTTCTTCCAACCTTGCAGCCATCTGCCTACGTCGTAAGCTCCTATGTCCATTCTGGTTTTTAAGAAAATTAGCTTGTTATGCTTTTCTACTCGTCATACATCCTGGTTAACCTCTTCCGTTGAATTGAAATTTGTGCCTTAAGGTCTTCCCAACCATCCCAAGGAAATTAGCCTCCCTGTAGGTTTCCCATTCCTTTCTGAGAAGTGTGTGTTCATTTTCTTAATTTGAAGCAAATTCAAGCTGTGTGTGACGTGGCTTTACGAATATGAACGTCCGATCGGCGCTAGGAAGACCTGTATCGTCAACATCCGCCACTAAGTTTTACCGAATACAGCAACGCTCCAACTCCTCAGGCATCTTCTGCAGCTGTTTTCCCCCGCCATCTGATTCACTGGTTAAACCTCCTCTGGAATCCACTATCACTCCACACTTTTTTCATTCACACTCCAAGAACCTATTCCAGCCCCTCTATCTCAGATGCATCTCAGATGCTTGGTCTCCTATTTCGGACTTGTAACTTTTTCATTCTGGCCTTGTATGTATACATACCCTGGAGTAATGACATTATGCCTGGATAAAGACCCCTACCTTTTGTATCCAATCTTGATTCAGTCCCTAAATCTTGATTCTCCCTAAATCTGTATGCTTTGCCCATACTTCCTTCCTGACAAAAAATACAGATATTTTCTTCTGTTTTACTCTACCGCTACTAATTATGAGAAGCACTCACTGAAAGTGGCTAATTGCGTCCTTCTCTCTATATGGTTGGGTATTACAACCTGTCTTTGCTCATCCAACCATTCCTATCGCGTTTCCTCTTCTTGTTTTATGACCAACTTTTTATTTTTTCTGCTCATCTTTGTAACATTTTTCTCCCCAATGTTCTCTACAATGTGTTTAGTTTCTAATTCTCCAAAGACCTGCTTGTCGTTTGCGTTAATTCACTTCTAGTATTTTGTATGTGTGAATGTCGTATTTGTCTACCGAATTTAAAGAGGGTCTCTGATACATTGCCCTCTCGTTCACTACAACTTATACGAATGTTATAGAAGTAAGAGACACACGTTGGACGCACGTTGTTTGTGACGATAATAAAGACGATATTAACTGAAATTTGTCTGGTTCTCTGGTCAGTTGTTGACCAAGAATTGCGCCAATGCAAAGGTTAATGGGTCATTGTGTTGTGCTACCTAGAACAATATATCAATTTCAAATGACTCGCATGTTTGGAGCATGAAAACATGTATACAGCTAACAACCTGCTCGACTGCTATCCGTGTTATGTTACTGTGCATTAATTGACGACTACTGCGTTGGCAGAATTTCAGTTGTCACCGCTCTGATCATACTTTCCCTTGATCCTACTTAGCTGGTATCAAGGTGATATTCGTTCAAAGAAGCTATATTTGTAAAGTTACTTTCATTACACCCTTTTACACCTAGGTGACACTGACTGCCGTAGAATCATGAATACTGTGTGCTAGGTCATGATATGGTATCAAAGGTTTTCCCTGTCGCATTTGTACCAAACTTGGTCATACAACCCTATATGCAACCACACAAACGACCAGGATTCACTGGCTTACGTAACCAAATACAAACACAGCCTAATTCGTGGTGACTTTCATGCATACCTGTCAACGTAAGGGTCGTCTGTAACTGAAACCCGCGGCCCGGACAGCTCTTCGTGAATTCATTGTACGAACTTCAGTACTACTTCATTGCTAAAACTACCCACCAGTTTTTTACGTTTCTTGCCCAGATTACCCTTTCCAAATTCCTAGCCCTCCAATACCACCTCTTATTTTTGCGTCTTCCTGACGCCACTTGCAAACCAATTTACTCATCCAACTCCAAAGATTAATCAGCACTCTTGGGAAGATGAATGTTCACAGGTCCGAAGGATTTGCTTCGACAACATCTGCGGACCACGTATTCAAGCCGGAAATGCTTTGGTTACATTTGGGGCACACTATCTAATTAGACTAATGATGCCACACGGAACTCCCTCATCCGAATTTTCCATGTTTTATCCAACCAGCACAGGATCTGAAAATTGGGAGCTCGTCGAGATGTGGCTGCAGCAGCTTTTCTGGTCACGGTTGACCAGAAATTGTCACATCAAGTGACAATTTGCTTTTTTACATCACCAAATATGCGGCTGGTTCCATTGCTGTTAGCTTACCCCGTAGTGGATTGCTTATGCAGCTAGCCACTTGAAGCGAAACCCGAATTTTTGGTCCGGCAAAGGCACAACGCAAGCAACGCACAAATGCATCAGGACAAGCCTCCTGCGTTCATCGATTACCCATGTCTCAGAACCAAAGTTCGTGTACGCTGTTGTCAAATAGTTCACAGTGGGTGAATTTCACGAAGGATATCCGATGAGGCAGAAAGAGTTCCGCTTAAGACATGCATCCTGCATTTTTGCGTCATCTCCATGCACGTCAAAATCTCTACCGAGAACAGCATGATTTTATGTAGGAACGCCTGGATTCAAGAGGCCAGCACAAGATGCATTATGTGACTTCTCCTTCTTCTTAAGAATACAAGCATTCTGCATTGGTGCACCACTCTCTGCGCTAGTGTTACCGTCAACTTCTACGGTGTTAATGAGCATCTCCACCATTCTGCTTAAAAAGAGGGAAATAAAACGGAATCGCGCAGATAAATCTCTTGAAATTTAAATTTAAAAAGGTATCATGGCATCCATCAATTATCAGGATGATGGTCTTCTACAAAAAAAACAAGCTAATTGCCACATGCTGCATGTATTTTCTTGCAGTGCGAAGACTCGCCAAACCACATAGAAGATAAGTATATTTTATGCACTGAATCAGTTCACAACGAACCCTACAATAATTTACTCCTAAAATCTTGATCGTTTGAATGTAAAGCGAAAATTTCGTTCATTTCAGTCTGATGACGAATCTGGCAACTGTATTGCTTCTCATGATCACTACAGGTAGGTTCCTTTGAAACTGAGGTCAAACATCAGTATCTTGTATGTTTACGCGCGACCGTGCTCATCACATGATTTACGGAAGTTGCTTGTCTCTTGCCAACTTTTACAGTGAAAGAAGCACGGAGTCCAGATATAAGACCACCAAAATGCTCTTGGGTCGTGAGAATTGAGAAAAGGTGGTGGACAGGGACAAGAGAATTATACACTGGCAGCTTGATTGATGAAAACTGGGTGCTCACTGCGGGAAGCTGTTGCCCAGAAAGGAACAAAACTCTGTACAGTTACAAAGTTTTACTGAGTGCATCATGTGTAAGTATGCGTGTGGTATTTTCCGCTACTTTGCTTTGAACGCCAATAAAAAATAACCAAACAAACCCATCGCCTCCTTTTTCCAACAGGAAAGTGTTGGATTTTCGAAGTAAGCAAAAAAATTCATCTATCGTTTGCCCTGTAAGAATGAATATGAATGTAGGAAAAATTATGAGATGGATTTCCATGTTTTCTAGCTAGTTTTTTGCCTCATGTATCTTCATTTTGTATAAATTCTTGGCGTATAATCTGAAATGTGTATTTTCATTGCATATTCTAGTTCTGCCATTGAGGTGAAGCAGTGCATTTCACACCCAGATTATAATAGGAGCGATAAGAGTAAGTGAATTAGCAGTGGAGATACTCTGATCGTATATTCCCGATCCGAAATACAGTACATTTGTGAAGTAAATACAGGTTGTTCAATCCTACTGAAAATGACGTTAAGAGCGTTTGTGGTGGAGTCAAACCTTGCAGCACCCAATAATCTATTTCATAGAAAGCATTGACAATGCACAGACTACAACTTCCCTGCTTTTCTCCCACCACGGTTGCACGCCCGACTAGTACTGCGTCATTTAGACAAACAGGTTGCAAATCAGAGGCTGATCGGAATTTGGGTAAGCATTGTGGTGACATGCAAGGGAATACGTTTAGGCCATCAAGTATGGGCTTGTTGAAAATTTTTGTAGGCATTTGACTCGGTACTAACCTAACTGTGCACATTAGGTTAACTTGTTACTTAAAGCATACTGCAATCGTGAAACGTGCAGGAAAGGTGGATGCAGTTGGTGAACATCAGGGCTGGATAGTTCGATGTGCTTCAGCTTCTGCCCCATCATCAACAACGATGCTCCTGCCTCGGCAGTGAATCTGGAGAGGGGTGATCCGGTTGGAATTTCTTTCAGTTTTTCGTAAATTTGTGCATCGAATTTGAAGTATGTATCCATACAAAAGTCCAGGAGTTTGCATATGCATTCCCGTTTTATCATGCTCGTTGGGCTTGGGCTGTTCTGAAGTACGCCTACACACCGACGCACTGCGACACAACGCTAGCTGATGACTTCACCTCATTTGGTGACAAAACATTTGCAACCAAGTGGCCAAGCTGAGCGAACTGAACACCAACCAGTCCGGCGATTCGAATGAAACTAAGCCTACAATGTCAGTGTCTTTGCACAGTTCAACATGGCTACACGTTTCTAAATGTATGAGGGTAAATCTGCTGCGTTGTGAGTACAGCTCAATAAGATATTGATTCAGCAGTTAAATGACCTATATTTGACTTCGCATCACTTGATGTGCCGAGCAGCAGGTTTTTTGTCTAGGATAACCGTCCGGCAAGCATTCCTAAATCATGAGAGACGCTCAAGTAGTATTCAGTCACCCAGAGTTAATTCAGTCCTACGGGTGTGATGATACAGCCATGTATGTGTTTTTAGTCTCACTGGTTTTCCTGCTCGCATACGAGTATCGTGTGTACCATTACATGAAAGGAAAAAAGTTGATCCTCATTCCAAAATGGTTTTGTGTAAGAAGAATTGATCAGTGATACATGAGTACTGAAAGCGCGGTCGACCTTCCTACTCTGAGACCGATTTTTCCTGTTCTTGAAATGATTATTCATGCCCTGTTATTGATTCAATTGTGCTTACATTTGTGTGTATACAAATGATTCTGTTATGTGCGATAGGATGACATTTTATATTGAAATCATTCGATTTTTGTTCTATTACGTCTGTTGAAAACTTCCACTTTGCGTAAAAGATGGTTTTGATGGTATTGCTGTGAACCATTTGAAACACAATCCAGACATATTGCAAAAACCATTGTTTATTAACAGATTTGTCGGGTTAGTTTTCCTGCAATACAGGTGTCGTTGATTCCGGAATTGTTTCGTGAACAAGTGTTTCCCATCTGCTTCTGCCACTGGTGATTCACGTTCCATTCTTCTGCTAACACAAATGGTTCTTTTGTTTTGTTCATATCTAGGGTACAACTCTTTAGTGAGTATTAATCGTGATCAGACGTAGAAGTCGTCTATATCGACCCAAAGGTGGTTATCGACTGGACTACTGAAGTGACCTATTACTGTCTCGCTCACTGCCAGTACACTACATTAGATTCTATATCCAAGTACTAAAATCAAAATAAATAAAACCTTCGGTAAAAGCTTACTTGGGTAGCATGTTAAAAAGGTAGATGTTCCAGTTTAAGCTAGGAGCAGATAAAATAAAGAAAAACTGGTGGTACAATCACATTTTCCACACAGCATTGCTCTATAATTCCAAAATGAGTTACCCTGGACTTCCGGTCAGTGAGCCGAAGTGCACTTTACACCATAATTGAGAGAAACCAAGTCGGTAAGACGCAAAGCATTAATGAGGGTGACAGACCCATACCTTGTTTTGATAAAAAGAGTACAACTAAAGTTTGGATATGGAAAAACACTAGCCAGTGCCTATTTTAGGTCCAATTGTATGCCCTAATTAAATGTACCTACTTCTATGTACAGTCCTGCAAAATAACTAAAATGGCAGCGTTGAACTACTTGGATTCTCCAAGCCGTGACCTCCATTTGGCTATGGATGAGGCAGAAACAATTTTAGCCATGCGGTAACCCCAAGCCAAACATTCTTAAATAGTTGTGCCCTTGTTTCATTGTTATGCCTGGGTACGTCTTCCTGAATAGATCCTGGAACCTTGACACCAGCCCACCTTTAGTGGACCTCCTGTCTCAAGACACTGCGGCACATCAACTGATACCTGGTCAAAGCCCTGAAACGGCGAGAAAAGCAAAGATGCACCAGCCACTTTGGACAGTGGCTTTGCCCTTCAGCATGAATACCACTGATGGTTTGTCTTGAAGGCTTGTTCGTATTTAATTCATAAAACCGCGCAACGTTCAGAAACTTTTGTTATTTACGGAGATTTGCTCTAAATGTTTATTAACCTACTTGCGTTGTGGAATCATATTCAGGTAACATCCCACAAGATGGTAGACTCTGACAATGGTGAGCCAGGTAATGAAGAGGTCAATGCGATGGTGCTCTGCTGATCTTTGATGGAAGATATTGCTGTCGGCCTTGGCTGACGAAGTTATGTGCCTACCTTTATTTGTTCACCCGGGAAATAGAACGTTTCAGAGAAGACCACTCCCAGACCGCAGATAAGGGAAAATTCTCGTCCTGCATTTGCTGAATTTATGTTGCTGAGGATCATCATCATTAGGGTCTACAGTTCCAGTAGCATCGCAGAGCCCTAGTTTGAGATAACAATTCCAAGTCCTTGAGGAATCCGGGGGTATGTCAGTCCAGATATTTCAAACATCAGTTACTTTACCCCGTATGCAACATAGTTCTACCTACGTTTTAAGGTCATCCTTCCTCTTCGGAAAAAGCCACACGAGGTTTGTAAGTACAATGTGGTCAACCTGTTGATTTTACGGAAGAACGCATTTTCGCTCTACACTCTCACTTTGATGCCTATGACATTGTAGAGTGAATTGAAATTTGCATTTACCTGTATATATTATGAAACGGTTCGTTGCATAGCTGTTGGCAATAAATCTCAAGATTTAGTCCCAAGTACTCTAGCTGAAAAATGGACAGCTTCCGTGAGGTACCTACCTGCGCATTGTTGAAACTGTTTAACCAGTATTTTGAACATTCTAGGAAACGTGAGTTGTACGAAGCCCGGGCTTGGTGTTTTATTTCAATTCACATAATTTTCGCAGTTTTTACAGATTTATCCTCCGTCATCTAGGCTTATTGAAGGTTGGTTACCCTATGTATTTATGACCAGTTGGTATGCCTGTTAGGTGGTTGATGTTTTCGGGGGGATATTTAATGAGTCATTGGAGTTTTTACCTTGCCATCAGATTTGAACCTTTGGTCTAATCGACCTTATGCCGTATGTTACAACAGTACACTGATAAAACTGAAACACCTATGTCGCAAACCTGTGAGCATTTTTAGGTTAGCAAAAATGTAGCAGTAGCCAGAAGACCATGCTGGGGAATTACGTCAGCCGTTCAATTCACCAAAGCGTTTTATTTGAACAAGCTAGGAAAAAGGAACATTTTCTGACGGGTACAGTGGACTAGTGATTGCGAAGCGCCAATCCACCTCTACTCAATCACCATAGATTTACAATCGTGGCTCCAGACCACAAGTGATGGATGGCATGTCGAGAGGTTTAAGTGAATATAACTTGCAAGGGTTCATCGGTGGCAAAAAGGAGATGCCGTTATAATGTTACATACTATGATCAGGTTACGTCGCATCAGTGAAAGAAACATATTACGACATTCGTACTTCCCTAGGCACCTGGGGCAATGATATCGGACTGGTCGAGCTAGTAACACCACTTGCTTTCCCGAGTAGAGCGCTCCGTTTTGTTCAACTTCCAAAATCAGAAGACGCAGGGACAAAGGTAAAGCTTGGCCTTTTCATGGGATTCAAAACAAGCTATTTGTTTGAGGAATCTGCGAAGGAGGAGAGAAATTTTGAAATGCCCGTTTTCGCTCCCATCATTTGCCCAGCGTTTTATTGGCCGAGAAGACAGCAACGAGGGTTCTGCGCTGGTGGCCCCAATCAGGCTCAATTCACGCCGGTAAGTCAGTGAGTAAAATTATCAATACCGAGTTGGGTAGGTTAGTTCAATATCGAACTTCATTGTCTTAATGCGAACTTTGGTAATGGCGGGAAATTCTCCTGGCAAGCAAAACGTTTTAGGCACCACATGTTGGGTTCATGTCATGGAAATTATCTTGTTTCTCAGGTGTTAGGATCGAACTCTCAACTTGGAAAATAATCTTTCGAAGTTCCATGTGTTTTGTACGGAAAATCGCAAAATTCTCACAAAACATTTAGGTTTTGCACTTAAAAGATGATTGCAAGGATGAACAGAAAACTTTAATTACAACTGAATTATTCAGATTCCCCGTCAAGGGGTATTTACATGTAATTCTCAAAGCATAAAAATAAAAAGTCTGTTTTATTAAGATGCTCTGTTGTTAAGGAAATAAAATGAGTCTGACAGAAAAATGAAATTCCCTGGTCTACGTTCGTAGGCTTGTGAGGACTAATCTACTCGGAATGTCATTGACTCTCAGTTTTAAAAGCACTAACGTTGGAAATCTACCATCCAAAATTTGAAATTTCCGTTGTGCGCATAACCTTCTTATCCCGACCCACTCTGGTAGCAAAACTGTTAAACACAGTGGAGGAACGAGTTTCCTGTCTTCAAAGTGACGTTATCACCAGCGGTCGTTCACAGGGAGGAACAATTAAACTGCATGCCATGCCTTAATATTTCGAATTCGTAAGCCTAGTCGACTAACCCTGACAGGTGTAATAATTAGAGAATTAACTAAACTTTTCTGAGTGTTGATTGTCAGAGGCTAACTTGACGTTCTAAATTATTTCTGCGTCCAATGGCTGTCGCTTTGTAGTTGTGTTGGGAGAGAGAAGACATGGATACCTGATGCTAAGGTGTGGACCAGGATGGACATCCCTGAAAGCGCGAGCAGGCTAGGGCAATATCATATATCGTCAATAGTTCATCATACTTCTTCATACTTAGACTCGTGATGTCTTAGAAACCACATGTTTACTGTGTGTAGATTTGAAAACACTCGTGGTTGCTACGCTTTCCGACAAATGATCTCTGCCAGCTCAGAGGTTAACGGCATAGTTTTCACTAACATGAATGATCTCTTATCTTATCCATATAGTGCATTTCTAGAACATCACACCCGAATTCTATTGGCTTAGAACCAATTCCAGTAACGTGAAATTGGCCTGCCAATCTGGGAGATCTTGATCGAGCCACGACTGCCCTAGTGGAGTAACTCAGAAAGACGTCCACGTGATTGGCTGTGGTCGTTAGGCCAAATGAATCTCTGAAACAGCCAGTTTAACACAACCAATAGTGGGCAGGCTGAAACAGTATCTTGGAAGATTCGAACCCGGTGATTAGTTAATCGAAGAACAACTATTAGTTGAACCAGGACCGGCTGTTCTTCAGTACGAATAACTCATACCTAGACAGGATGTAGCGCCCATTATCCTCTCACGCGTGATCACGTGCTGACCCAGCGGTAACTTCTCAGATGGAAGACTACGCGATGTTTGAAAGTTGCCTTCCCTTTCTGGGGCCATTATAGATTCCTGATTGTAGTAGAAGTTGTACAGGCTATGAAGCTTCTCACTGCTTGTCAGGAACCTTTTCCGGCCTTTGGCTTTCTTTGCAGAAGTCTACGAAGACATGGATATCCTTAGAGGTCTTGGAGTAAAGCACACGGTATACATGTCACAAAAGCAACGGTAGTGAAAATGTTACTTGTCTAAGTTGGGTGCTAGTGAGCATTGCTACGTTCTAGACCAAGCACCTCGTGACCAGCTGCCAATACCCCCCAGAGCTAAGCAAACATAGCATTCCAAATGGCCAAACTCATGCTTCCAGCCACATTTTCCAGCATCTCACAGCGCTTTTACTAAACAACGTAACCTGTCCTGCATCCATTTTGTAAATAGGACGGGTAACATCACTGTTTATTCTGTCTATCGTTAACCCGTCTGTATGTTTTTACTAATAGTCTGCCTGTTTTTATTATCAAAATCAATATGAATGATCCAATAAAGGTTTTCAGATGTTGCAATGTGCCGAAGATTCCGCCAAAAATTAGATGAAGTTAAAACAAATGTCACCAATTGGCCCGTGGCTTGAGCTAAAACAGCGAATTACTGCACCACGATTCTACACCTGTTCGGCTGGAAGTCCAGCTAAGGTAAATTCACAGAAGTATTACATATAGTACTGAGGTCATCAGATGTAGCAACGCTACAACAGCTGATACTGTGGAGGCAGATCCCCAAATCATTTCTTGGTATTCAAGCTCATCTCATTCAAACAACTCTCACAGCCGATCGTCTATGACCTGTGACCATATACTACCTTCTTCTTATTCTTCGGATGCTCTACTGAGACATTAAACTCTCATTTTACTGCTGTATTCCCACAAAGGAAACATATTTTATGCAGTGGATACTTTGTTGTCTAGGATTTTGCCCTTAGCAGTGGTTTATATCAAAAGGCTTTATTCTTCCGTTTCAGGGGGATCGTGGTGCAGGGCTCGTTGAAGTTTCGGAAAAACAATCAACTCTTGTTGGAGTGCTCTCCGAAATAATGCCCCATCGAGCTCTTTATATTCCAATATTCTTCGTGCGGGTGGCCTCACACTCTGATTGGCTGAACGAGACCGTGTTAGGAAATAGTCCACAAATTTCGAGCTAAAATTTGGAGTTGGATCAACCGAACTAATTAGTACGGAACAATTCTTATCGAACTTTAGCACGATTAGTGTAAACGTTGGGTTTAGTTACAGTTTCTTGATAAAAGGAACAATGTGACTAGGCGAATTTGCCGTGCGAATCTGTGCGTCAGCCAATTCTCATCAGTTGACAGGTACAATTTTTCCGCGTACAAACCGAAACTATTGCTGTATTATGAATGAATGTATATTGAAACTTGTTTCCGGTTTTTCTTCCAAAGTTTTCAGACGTCCGCGTGGAAATGTCCCGTCATTCACCCAACTAGGCCACCAGCCAAACGTCTCGATAAGGTGATAAAGCAATGTTGTGATAGGAAGGTTGGGTCTGAGGTTTGCAACAAGAGAGGTTGTCTCGGACGGAAAGGGCAATGTTTTGCCAATAAACCCCTAAAATGGAATCTTCCTATTTAATCAACATATTGTAATGAAACGCTAAGATATCTCGTTAGAGGGTGAGAGCTTCCGGGAAGTTGGTCAAAGGCATTCGCTGTTGAGGTAGTTTTGTCAAAACTGGAGCATTCTTTAAAGTGAATACTTTTTTGTCAGCCACTTACATTGGAAACATATTTGGTGTTCCAGTAATCTGTAGTTGGGCACTTATCGTTTTTACTCTCCTTGTTCCGTTCCTGAAACCTCAGGAGTGATTTCTGAACAAGAGATGAGAGAAACATTCACCGTCGAAAACCAGTGCATTCGGAAAAATATTTGGAGGCTTATGGATAAGTCGAATTCCTGGAAATCAAACAACGTCACTGCCTGAACATACAGTTGACTCAATAGGTTACCCAATAGGTTCTTTTGTTGTCACCATTATTGTTATTTTTCTGGTGAATTATTTCAAAGCTTCCAAGGTGACAATAAAAATAGTTTCATTTTTGACTCTATGATTAGGGTGTTTTTAACTACCGGAAGTCAGCCAGTAAATGCGATCGCATATCTTACTAGACCCTAACTTTGGAACCGAAGTGTAACGTATTTGTCAACCGTTGTGTCAATCTCTTGAGGCATACTTTTAGTTAGATTCGAGTGTTTGGATGGACAAAACTCAAGAAAACAAAACCAGTGTGAAGAGGCCGTCGTACCCTAAATTTCAGCAAGTCTTACTAAATCGAGGGTTGACTTGACATTGATTGGTCTACTAAGCGACGAGTGCTGCCCATTGGTGCAACAAAACAGACATAGTGAAGGACTTAGGTTACATCCATTCAGCACCCGCCGCAGTGTAAATCTTGTGCATCATAAGTTTTTCCAATGTCTGATGAATTAGTCCAACTGCTTCAGTACGGGTTAAATGCAGGTTAAAACCACCCGTGACGTGCGCTATTTTTTCGGGTATTCTCTCTGATGGGGTGCTCTCTATGGTGGGTTTGATATTATTCTTAAAGTTTTCTAATATTTGTTGGCCATTGACGTCAGAAGGCCAGACGTCTTCTCTCTAATCCGTTTTTGGAACGAATCTGAATCACATGTGTATATAAGGACTAATTGTACTTAGTGGCATCCTAAGATATGGTCAAAGGCAACCCAAGTGAGGCTCATAGAGAGAATAGCATGAAACAAATGGGCTGCTTTGCGCTTGTATGCTGGATACCAGCGGAGACTGGTATTAGTGCTGTGTCACTGAGAGATGACTGTGGCAAGATCTGCTTGACTCAAGCGGGTAACTGATTGTGTTGTTTTGGCCCTGAGTGGTTGATGAAGTGTAAGGCAGCCGAACTTGCCAGCGAAAACAGGTATATAGGCGATTATATCAGCGAGCTGTTTTAACACTTCTTTCAAAAATCCTTTTGTCGGTCGTTTACCATTTATTACAGAAGTGCGCGAAATGACGAGCTGCAAGGAAAACGAAGGTATTTGTTTATCGGCGTATCTCATGTTTATCTTGGCTTTTACACCAGAATGATCAGAGATTTCGATCGAGTAGCTTAGAAATATTTGGGGACTTTGTGATTAGTCCATGATTCCGGCGCAGCAGGTGGTTTTTCTTTGTCTAGCTTATCTAACACTCTTCCGACTTTCTGGTCGTTAAAGAAGCAGATATTTTGGGCGTATCTACGATTTCTAATGCGTGTTTGTTAGCGGAGCTTTGGACGTCTTGCCAACAGAGTTTTCAAACACTTCAAAAGAACAGACGGAAATTTCTCAGAGCATTTACGGACATCGAAGTAACGTGATTAATACTACTATTTTCCAACCTCGTTTCCTAGTAAGGTTATATCATCTGTAGACTAACTCCATTAGGATAACTAGTTTTCATGAATTTTATGGGTAACTCATTCGTTCATGAAAAACGTCTTGGCAATAAAACATACCGTATCAGAAGGGCATTTCAAGATTAGGTCATAGCTTCCTTTACACATGAATAAAAGAACATAACTGGCGAATATGAAACGAATTCAAAAACGTACTTTTCAATAAACTCAACCTGTTAAAGGTAACAAACCTTGGTAGCCCAAGTAAAGCAAAAATTAAAACTAACCAAAAAAGCGCCTGCTTCCTGTCTCGGAGAGGGCTGCTTGAGAATTTGTGCAAAAATACTTGCCAACAAAAATGACAGCGGATCCAGAAGGCGGCTGTTTCAGCTAACGACTAAATTTCGAAATGTTGGCAAATCCTTCTGAAGGAACTTGTTTTCTGTGGCATCTTTGACACGTAGTGGCAGTCAATTAAGGCGCTCATTTTCAAATCAACGATTGTTGAGAAATGCTCTTCTCTAAGCACGATGCCGCACAGCATGCGGACAAGTTAGCTTTAGACTGATGGTCGATTATTGAAACGGAAAACGGCCTGTTTTGTTGTGTTCGCAGTAGTGCTTGGATGTCAACCGGTATTAGAAAAAAAAATCTTGCTGGCCATAAGAAACTGCTGGTGTAAAGATCAGATGTGTATTGTCCGGGCAGCTTCATATCTTACTGGACGTTTAAAAATATTCGACTGTGTGTATTCATTATCTAGTATGTGATGGACATTAGGAGGAGACGGAAGAGGGGGAATCGGAAGCAACCTAACAACTATTCCTGTAAACTAATAAGCTAACGAACAATATAAAATAAACGGAACGGCCAAACAGCACGGTGAAAGCCGAAAAATGGACAGTAAGGCAGTAGGACTTTCTGCGAACAACAACGAGTTATCGAATTATATGCAAACTTACTTATATGGACGTGCGGACAACGTAAATAGACAGTGTACAAGGGTAAAAACGCCAAGAAAAAATAATGTTTTTGGGTGGTAGCTTCGAAAAATGACTAACACGTACTGGGTGCGTTCAGCACAAAAATAAGTATACCTGAAGTCTTCAGCTAACAGCGCAACACCGAAGCATTTGAAGCGAACTTTGCTCCTAGTTCCGTTTTAGAACAAGACCAGTAGGCTCTCATTTGAGGTGTAGTAGGCGGATACTCAAAAAATAGCCACCGAAGGAACCGATTTGGTGTTTTGATGCTGTTCGCAATTTCACGTTCGATCCCAGCTTTGGCTGATCTGTAACAATGCAGAAGACCACTGGTCGACAAAACAGGTACGAAAATACATGCACAGACGGACGGGAAATAGGAAGCTTGTTACCAGCAGCTAGAGGGTAGCCAAATTTTAAACGAGAGAAGAATAACCGGCTAAGTACCGCAGGAAAGCAAAACGTACAATACTCGCAACTAGTGAACAGTCGAAATAAATGGGGAATGTAACCTCGGATAATCGAGAGGATGCTCTAGATCACCTGCCCATACAAAACATTTTTTTGGAATGACTGGAGAGAAGCTTACGATTGAGGTATAATGAGGTCGACTGGTGAGTATTGGGGGCCCCCTAATAGGATTAGAGGACACACAGGAGGAGAGAAATCAAATTTGGGTGTGTGGTCCCATAGTCTGTCTGTCTTGTACACAGTGAACCCATCGGTTTGAACTTCTGATCATGACATTCCCCTTGGGTCGGAGTGAACAGCTAAAGAATAATTATGGTCCTTTGGACGCACATTTTGAGCCCATGCGACTGACATTTTCACCCCAAATGCATTTGTTGGTTAGTTAATTGTATATCCAAAGCAGATAAATCAGCAGCGTCAGTTCGGGTTAGCCATGGTAACTAGTCGATTTTGAATCGTCCCCTAATCACGTCGATCAGCGGCTTGAAACTCGCTTTTAGACGATTCCTATAAAACCATAACAATGGGTGACAATGGGCGGTAACAATCATGGCGCATTGGTAGTGAACTGAACAGGTACTGCAAAGTTGGAATAACAGTCGGAACCAGATTTCTTACTAAAGCTCCAGAGCTGTGGAGTGCGATGCTCTAACCATCCTAATACATTCCGAATATGCATGAAGTAGGAAGAGAAACAGATGCAAATCGCTACTCAAACAATCCTTGGGATGTAAAAAAAGCTAAAAAGGTGGTAAACGACTCAGAATAATTCGTGAACTTTCGCTGTATTTAGCTAGTTCTTCATCGGTACCAAATGGTTTGGTTGTAGGAGACAGATGGACGTCAGGTGTGAAATACATGCGGAATCAGTTGCCATCCTCACTGTAGATGATTACACCCTCGGTTTAAATACTCGCCAAAACACCTAATTAGTAACTACTTTGATTCTGCTTCACGTCCGTTATCAAAGGCATCGCTGTTGTGAATTCAGAGCACGGTAATCCGCGCTGTGACTGAGGTTTCTGGAGCATATGTAGCTATGTTGGTTATCGAGAACTCATGATTTATGTTTGACTGTTCACATATTTTCCCTTGAAAATACATATGTTTACACGATGGAAACTGTTGACTTCGAGAATTTACTTATAGCAACGATAGCCAACTTCGATATAATGAGTCAATAGGGTGTATTAGAAGAGAAAGGAATGAATATAATTATAATATATAGTAAATAATCCTTCAACTGTAGCACACGTTCGGTGCCTAGGTGCCATGCTACACGAAAGATTGCCGAAGCCTAGACAGGAGCAGGAGGGTTGGGTTTGAACCACAGGCGCTCAGTTAAGTAAATTCGTGCCTAAGCCACCTTGGGCTGAGCAGAGCATTCGCTCGAAGGTATTATGTTGCGTAACATCGATATGTTTCTTAATGCGTCCATGTACATTCATGTAGGTGCCAAGACACTTGACTGGGTATTTCCAATGTTCACAAAATCAATGTATTTAGAGCCAAGATCTCCAGATCCGGGTGACGTAAAAAGTAAGCGACAAGTTTTTCATCAGATGTGCTGAATATAAGGTGCTAGGTTTTCAGGGCGTCAGGTTTTGTGACTGTTTCTTATCGGAATTAGGGATAACGGAACGGACGTACTTAAAACTGTAAACAAAGATAGAGTGCGAAATACGGAAAGTGCTGAATCTGACAAATTTGGGTGTACATGAGCGCACACGTGTGTAATAAAAGATCTCACTTATTCAATAGGTGTTGACCAGTAACATGCGCTGAGTTGGTCAGACAGAATATACCTGACGATTCACATGGATGGTTTCGAAGACAAGTCGTTTTCCTGAATTTCGTACTGTGTTGTGTGTGTTACTGGAAAGCCGGGAACCGCTGTATGTTACAGGACGAAATACATAGGCAAATATTTGACAACCGCTTAACACTTACAAAATTATTAATACTACGACGTTTTAGTTGACATACCTAATATTATGTTTCAGTTAGGATAGCCCTTGAACGATTGTCGTGTTAGACAGTAACCAAGTCTTGTACAAATGTTAACTGAAGAGATGGTTCTGTCTGCAATATATCAGCTGCGTCGCTGGGATTGCATTTATGGAATGTCGTATTGGCCGACCAAAGAGTAGTGCGAAACGATAAAACAATCATCCTCATTGCTTGTTATCTGGGTGTAGCAACCATAGGGCGATGTGCCGTGTGTCTCGGATAGGGATCCAAAAAACTATAAACCTACAAAATTGTGGTAACATTCACCAGCCGAAGCAAAATTGGCACATAAAACGAATTTTGGTAACGCATTTGTCAAAAAACTGAAAATCCATGCCATAGGTATTTGTTCGTCGTCATTTTCATCTAAATTTTTCAACCACAAGAAGAGGTGAATTCCATTTGGGATGTTTCGACACTCGACTGAGTTTTGTGTTCCCAGATAATGGCTTAGTTGTGACAAATATCATAGCTAAAATTCTTGGGGAAATCGGTTTGCTTTCGCAAAAATCGTTCATGTGCACTGTGTGCATCGGCCTATTTGAAGAACACCATTCTTCATTATCACGAAGTTGAGGCAAAACGTAAGACGGGATAACATGGACTTTCAGTCATAATTACTTGGAAATTTCCGGAGTACTGGCAGTGCCAGAAACGTGCAAATCTTGATCGACATTAAAGTGAGTTTTATTCACTGATGTGTTAGATATGAAAGCATCCCAAATCATTTCCATTCCGGGGAGTGGGTTCAGTGAAATAACCGATGTATGACATTTCAAGATGACGCGGTGGTCGAGTGCAGGTGGCACTGCGGGAATTTAAATTCAAGTCATCGAAATGTAAATTAGGGGATCTTACATGCTCGTAGACCACCATTTCCCAACTTGCTAAATATACTGTTTCTCTGAAGTGCCCTGTCCTTGTGGAAACACTTCGGCACATACACAAAGTGTTCATATTATAATGCCTCTTGTGAGGACACGAGTTACTGGTTTAGGATGGTTTACTGGAAGATTATTCGCCATAGAGTTTTGGATTTGACTATTCAGCGTCATTTGATAGTGGTAAAAAATCCAGTGATTGAATGTGTCGTGATTCTTATGATATAATACGTTGTTAAGGACTGCTAATGGTTTTGTAAAATCTATCGCGGCTGCATCTAAGAACACATTCCACATATCCGTAAGTTTTTTTTCGGTGAACTGAACAGATAATGACAAAATTTTCTTGCTTGTATGTCAATCCAGAAAGACCGAATAGTACCGTTTAGCTTCTACTGGAGGTAGCATTCCCTCAGGGGAGTAGATGCGTTATGTTGTGGCTGAGGGAAATGTTGACGTGGGCTCCCACACGACAGGGCCATCCTTGGAGATGAAATACTGTAGTGTGGTTTCTCGTACTTTACTTGTTCCTCACTTCCACAGTGTTCAAGAAATTCGTTTTGTTCGGAATAGCTTATCGAGATAACTAACACCAAGCCCACCTTTTGATTTTACCCAAAGGGTTTTGGAAAATAAACAGTGAAGTCAAGTTGCAGTCAGTTTACCTAATTTGATTTTTTGGGCAGTAGGCATTTTGATCATGAGTAGTAAGTCAAGCCTGTGCTGAAGTTTCTGAGTTGGGTCATACTTTCAGGAGAAGATCCAGGCATGAAATACAGAAGTGAGATAGCTCGATTTCCGACGCCTCGCTTGTCTAGTGTTTCTCTTAGTATTAGCTTTCTGAGTCGTACAATGAGCTAGTTTTAAATGCAGCAAGATCTGAAAACAGTTCGCTTAAAAAAAGGAATTTTATCTTATAATGATAAACAGTGAATGATAGTGGTGTGCTCTCAATTGTTCAAATGAAGGGCGCTACAAACGTAAGTTAGTTGTGATTTCTACACAAATGAAAGCATGCGTACAATTATAAACTCCGGAGGAAATACTCTCTGAGTCAGTTTTCAGACAACAAATAGTGTAGCCTTGTTCAGTGAAACTTGCAAGGCTGAGCATTGGACTAAAGAAACATCACCGCTTTGCTTCTTTACACTGAAGAAGTTTGGAAATTGTGCTACTGGTTACATGGTTGCCGTGCGGTTCACCGCCATGAAGCACTGATATTCATTGTGCGGCACCTTCATGAAGCGATAGGCTATTGGTTAGGGGAATGAGGAAACTAGTGTAGGATTTTGTAATGTACTGCTGTTGTTAAGGTTGTTTTCAAGATGCATATGACCTAGCAGATAGAAGGTCACGCGGAATACCTCCTGTCATGCCAAACAGCGTATCCGGTGATGCCTGTCTGACGTCCATTTTATGGACCAGATTCATTACCGAAAAACTAGCTAGCACAACTCATTAGAGACAGTACGATAATTTTACCCGGCAGACAATGTTGGTAAGTGGAGATGTTCATCACAGGCGCTTCAGTACAACTCCGTAGCTGACACCATTTGTGGAAATCAATCTTAGGTGTAACCGCGTGGATCGAAATGCAACGGGGCGAACTCTAACGTTCTTCGCCAATATTACTTCACACAGGCGAAGTTCGTGAGGGACATGGGGACTTTCGCCTACCGGAAAGTATTACAAGTTCAGAAGAAAATCCTCCTGGTGGGTTAATAGCAGCTGCCTGGCGAACATTATTTTTGTTCACCATACAATACTCCCCCGCAGTATCAAGACTGTTAGAACCGAATCCTTCCTCGGATGAATCCAACAGTTTGATTTCTTTCGCTGTAGCTACTTCAGGACTAATACCTAAGGTGCTTGCTAAACGGCCAAAGGTCTCTTGTGGTGAATGCAGATTCTACGAGATCGTTTTAAATTATCATAATGTACGGAAGTGTTGTTCTAACTTTATAACCTGGAAATGGGTTATCGTGGGCAAAAGCATCCCGACGATTAGGTGGGTTCTCTAGTGGAATGGCTCTAAAAGTGTTTTACAGCAGCCACGAGTTACTGTGAAGCACTCTTCCCCTCAAGCGAGTGGCTTCTACTAAGATACGCTAAAAGTCTATTTTCCTTTGTTTCTTCTTGTCAAGGGGATTACTGAGCTAAGCAAACTGTTGTAAACTCTTTGAAAGTCCGTGTTCACCTCACTGTCGTTTGGACAGTCCTTCTACCGTCCTGTGCAATTATTCTGGTGAATCCACACCAAAAGGAGCAAGCACTAAAAACGGGTTTTGCTCCTATTAGAACTCACTAGCAGTGCATATTCTTGACAATGTCGGTGTCTGAATTTGGGATATTCGACATGCGATGCGAGTGTTTTCACTGCCCCATCGGCGCACGCTGGATGCACCTGATTCATTACGTATGTAAAGGTGGAGGGGTTCACGCTTGGACGATGAGATTGGTTTGCATGACGGCTCGAACGACGACTCAGTAACTGTCCTGGATGTGTTGATCGATTGAGCCGCATGTCAGGATTTCGAAGTCAGGGATATGGACGTTGGAGTCACGTTAGGCTTCGGGGGAACCGATCCCACCTCTCAAGCGTAAAAATCATCGCCTATTTAGAAGTGATGATTCGGGTGCGTCCAGGGTGCGCTGGTGGTGTAAAAGGAAGCATACCCAACTCGTGTGTTGGATGCCTGAGTTCAAGTTCCAACGCGGCCAAGGATTTGTTAATGAGCTCTAATAAGAAAGAAACCCGAGACTAGTGCCTTCGGTAGAATAACTGTGCCATGATAGAATTAAGACTGATTGAATGAGAGTAGTGTGAGCGCAAATCCTACAAACCCAGCAATCACCTAAAACCAGTCACTGCAAATCGTTGATCGGAAAATTTCCATGGCATCCAGGCGTGTTACAGAAACCGAAGAAATTCTCTTTGTCCACACAGTGTTTTTTGTTAAGGATGCTATCGTGCAGCTCATTGCAATGACTTATGTCATGGCATGACGTTAGTCAAATACGGTGAACGAATAGTATCCTCGTTTCCAGCACTGCATAAAATACAGTGCGTGATACCAAGAGATATGATTTGTTGGCGGTTTTCAGGACATAATGGGTTAACGGTCGTAGTCCATCAAAGCAGAAGAGAATTGTTTTAGTGTGGTAAATTTCCGCTGGAACTAACTCAACCGAAAAAGCCTGTCGTTTAACGATCACGGTTTTTTAGCGGGCTCTTACAAACAGGAACGTCGGAGTAATCTACCTGGAGCAAAACGTTTTAAAGAGATTTGTTCATTGAAGCTACGTGATTTGTTTATTATCACAATGGTCAAGTGACGAAGTGAACATTTGTTTAGTTTTCGCGGTTCCTGGGAGGGAGAATAACAGGAACTATCCGTCGTTTGTGTTACTGAAGATACATCTGGAGCTACACATAATGCTTGTGAACATTGGTTTGGACGGAACTATCCCGACTTACAGAAGTGCGGTTCCTTATTCTATCTGGCGCCAACCTATCATGATTGTTCAGGCGGTGTCGAATTCTGGCAAATCCCGGCCTTCTACTTTCAGTAACTCAATGATTACCGAATTGCCTGACTGTATATGTGCATTTATATAAAAACGTATACAAACAAGTTCTTGTCCGTAGGGACAAAATGAATCAACACAGGTTCGTGATGAGACTGATAAGCGCCACCGACTTTCCCGGTTGGATTGGTCTTTTTTGAGTTAATAAAGTAAACAATAAAATATATTTAAAGCCTCATCAACTCTAGGGCTCGAGAAAGTCCAGATGCTTCAGAAATCATTTAAGGAGTTAACTTTAAAGTGTTTAAGGTTGCAACTGGTTGCAACGATTTGGATGGAGCCAACTTGTTCGTTTCCCTAACACAACATGCACAACTGAAAACACAGTAAAATCGAAAACAAAAGACGTGTTGTCTAATCTGAAGAGCGGTACGAGCACTGAAAACCTAAAATTGGAATAGACCTTTCAAAAATTTCAAGGCATTATGTTGACTCATTTCGTTGCATGTCAGTATAGTCAGTTGATAGCCGCTAGGTAGCTGATAGCTGAATGTTTTGGAGATGGTCAATTAAAGAGCGGAAAGTGACCTTCGGAGTTTTAGGCAACAGCTCTCACATGAGAAACTGCTTGGTGGCTCTACAATTAGGGGATCTAGATTCTTTTCCGATATTCCACCTCAGTCTCTGGAGTAAAGAAACTAAATCTCAGGGTGACGTAACAGGCCACCAAAGCAACGGATTCTGCTCAAATCCAATGATTACGAGTCTAGCCATTTTAGTTGTAGCGAGCTTAAAGTACGTCGTACTTCAGGGTTTGGGGAGTTTAGTATGATTCTTCCTTGGAAAGGAAATGCATTTGTAGCTGCGCTCGGTAGCTTTCATTTGGTCGTCCCTCTATCACGTGCTATAAAAGTCCATAGCGATTACGGGTAGTTATCCGGCGGTCTCTTTGCGGTCGATGGACCGATTGGTAACAACTTGCGAACAGGTTGCATCACCGCTTTTGCTGGTTTGGAAACGTGGGGCTCCTTGAAGGATTCCTCTGCAGTCTCCAGGATGTTGTTGATAACTGCAGTAACAGTGAATCTCCACATTGTTCTGCAGCCTAAGTTTTAAGTTTATGGAAGTTTCTCCTGAAATTTAGTTCGTGAAATTACTTAAACTCAACATCCTTGTTCGGACCTAGAGTAGTAGTAGTCAAAAATTTCACCGGCTATTTTTATGACATCGTCGACTGCCAATGACTGCGAATGTTATTTGACAGAAAACGCAGAAACGACTATAGATTCCGTAGTTTACATAGAAAATAAGGGAACTGATTTCAATTAGTTGTTTCGTTGGTTTTCCAGTAAAACTATGAAATTGACACTTCAACCAAGAGCATCAGGTTGTTCAGCCATACGTTTAGCCCCAAATCACTTAAAGTCTATGAAGTGATAAGCCTGACCATCGGACAGAACGGCATCTTTTCGTTTAGAGTAACCAAGTCGTCGACCAGTCACGTGAATATATGATTACTTTGTAGGTCATTTGTGGACAACTACTGTTCGTCTACAGACTTTTAACCAATGATCTGTAAGCACCGAAGGTTCGTGCGCTTACAACGGCGTCCCCGTCAGTTGTCTGAACAGACTATAGAGTAAGTTCCTACTGAGTACCTCGTTGGTATACCAGTTCCGTTCCTTTTAAAAAATCATTGAGTCAATTTTCCTACGATTCTTTTACCCATAGGGATACGCAAACTGTTCAGTTGTGTAATTATATACTGTGGCAATCATAGACACAAAGTGGAATTGCCATGACAGTGTTGTAGAATTTTATCAGTATCCGGATTGACCAATTGCTAGGAAGTCTAAATTTCCCAAAAAATGTACGATATAACGGATGCAACCATTTCGGCCTGTTGACAAAGTAGCTACATTGGCTAGGCGAAATTCTGCATAGTTCATATAACTATTGTTTCCATCGCTTTGCAAAACATTGTAGGAAATGAATATATTAATGCATTAGGACTTTGTAAATAATCGTAAATACTATAGACAAACAGAATTTTCGTAGCACGCAGCAGGCTTGTGGGTACCATCGAACCTCACTAGACCCTCATTTGCTACACCGTCATCAAAATATGGGCTTTTCTAAGGGAATACTTGTATAAGCTTAATCTTCCTGGGTATCTATCATCGATCAAATGACAACCGCGCTTTTTAGTAAGCTTGTTTGGTCCAAAAATGTAGACCGAATTATCGGCCGTCAAAACAGACGAACAGAACATAGGTTCGATCCTGGGTCTATTGCCGAGCAAACCTCCGGCCTCCATTTTAGCCATGGAGGCTAAAATGGGTAATTTAGAAACAGAGTTCATTGGGCTTACGAAGAGTGAAGGAACAGGCATACATCAAAGTTCCTTTAAACAGCGGAGCGAGAGCGTCTTTACTGTACTCTTTGTGGATTAGTTACGTGCGGCTGGTTACACGGTTAGTAATAATATGAAGGACAAAAATATTGGCTGGTTGAACAATAAATGGAGCAGTTAAGTTACCGAACCGGATAGAGGAACGGGATAACAACTGCCTGGTGCTGACTGGTCCTGGATCATATAAGTGATGACTTCCTGAAATAAAGTGCTGGTTCAAACGCGCGGTGTAACCAGGCTTTAATGGGGTGTGTATTGCCGTATTCCCCCGTAACTTTGACTTCAGAAATTGCTGTTTCTGGAGCTATGGAAGCATAATGTACGCAACTCCTTTTTTTGGAATACGATTCTCAAAATCTCTAATTAGTATTCTTGTAGAGTATGTACCTTCGAGATTTTTTTGGGCAGTACTGACACGCCCAGTAAGCAGATTGAAAAATCCCTGGAATGAGGTTCTAGGCTTTTCTGCTTGTTTAGAAAGTGAAGATATCAAATGAAGCATTCAAAAGGTGGTCAAGTCAAGTCGGAGTAACATCAAGAGTCGCTAGGCAGGCTATTCAAACGTATTGAGTGGGTTTTGACTTTCACCACACAAATTGTGGAGTAAAGTCTTAGCCTGATGCTGCCAGATAGAGTTGACACTTCAATGAGCGGAATATGCGTGGTATTATTATGTGTTAGTTATCTTTTTCTTTGGAAGGAATTTCGCGTAATAATGAGCGGCCAGAAGAATTTCAGCTTTTAAATGTAGATAGAAGTCGTTGTAAAGTACGGAGGCAGCAATCAAGGCCATCTGTATACTTCTCGTTCAGAAAAGCGTCACTGTTTCGTAGCTGAGGTTATTCAAAACACAAATCCATGACCATGAATAAGTTGCAAGGCATTCAGTTGGTTATCAACATTGTCAGAGGTAAAATTAGTGGCTGGTTGTGCGATAGGCAGAACGTTTGAGTTATCTAATAGGGCACTGGAGTGCAGTACAAGAAAACGGAAGTAGGAAGATATAAGAAATGATGATAAAAAGATTTGTCCGTAAGGGGTTCAAGCAGGGGAGTTGGTGTGTTTTTTAGCTACGAAATTAGAAATGTAATTATTAGCAAACTGACCACCACAATTCTAAAATTAGTGGCCATTACCTCGGAAGCAATCCAAGAGACGTTAAGACAAAGAATTTTGCGCATAAAACAAACGTTGTTTAAAAAGGTTCCCCGTCTTTGGAAACAATGTAGAGATTTGTTTGCACGTCATTGTGTAAATTAGTAATTCAAAGAAAAGCTGTATTTTCAGAATCCGTACCCTTTGAAACAGTGAGAAACGCTTTACGAGCCAGAAATGTGTTAGAATAAAGAGAGTGGCCGTCGCCCATAAGAGGATAACAAATTATTTTTCCTGCGTTGGTTGCTGTGTTGACATCTTACTTATCGTTACTGGTTCCAAAAAAGAGATACTTTCTTACAAAGGCAACAAACGGTTATACACAAATTCTAGTACCGCGAACATATGAAAATTGAATACCACGGCATTTGAATGTGTCAACTTGTACCAATGCCGTTCGAGAGCAGTGGGTTTTAAATTCCGGATTTCTTTGCATCAGTTTCCTGATATTGGCTGTATTATCGTCGCATATTTGTCGCGTTTTGGCAGTCGATAAATCTCCGTACTGGTTTGGCAACCAAATACTAACCTCAAATGTGCGTTGTCTCAATTTATTCCGACTGGAAACTCCAGAAAATCATTCAGATGGTTTTCCGGTCGGGGTTTCTCTTGTTCCACAGAAATTGCCAAGGTCACAAAAAGTGATTCCTTACACTTGTAGATGGGCAAAACACCGGACACCGGACACCGAACCTATCGTCAACTGAGTCCATCATCATCATAATATCCGTGATGTGTGTTGAGTTTTCACAAAGACACTGGGTTTTCAAAACTGAAATAAGCGATTCCACATTTTTTATTTCTAAGACCCCCAAATACGGAAGAGAATGCTTTCAGTAAATGGAGCAAGGAATATCAAATTCTTAGAACAGGGCACGTTGTGCTGGGATATTTCCATACGACTTCAACCTGTCTGTGACCTTCGTTGCGCGATGTTGGATATAGCATAGTAATGTATGATAACAAATTGACTTCACCCAGATAAGGATGCCCAAAAACCACAGAACAATCAGAGTGTGAAGAAAACACACGGGCGATGTTGCTAAAGTGGCGAGTGGATTGAGACGATCGCAGATACCGGTGGCAGATAGTGTAAAATCTATGCACAGTGTAATACTATAAAAACCTGAGTCAAGAATGTTGAAGAAAGACCAAAGGTGATGCGGACCAGGTTTTTTCATCTTGTGTGTATAGGATTAAGAAATAACAGGGATTACATTATTCTGGTATACCTGATTAACCACCTGACTTACCACTGGCCACCAGCAGTTTAGTTCTGCGTGTGAGGATTTCATAGGACAACTGGAGAGTGTTCACTCCAGAAACTGACTATATTATCTGGTTGGTAGCCGCCAGTACCAGTTTTTGCTCCTTATATATAGGCATATATATATATATACATATATATATTCCCTACCACCTCTCCTGAGGTGATTCGTGTTTTGGCTTTGGTTAAGGCTACTGCCAGGTAAAAGTTTGGAAATTTGCTATTTCCTATAAGATGCATGTAACGTCACAGAAATGACAGTTCGGGTGTGCTTAGAATGTTCATGTGCAAATCGTTTCAGGCAGCTAATCTGGCAAAATCAGATTAGTCTGCAAAATTGAACCTCATATAAGCTATAGGGTATCAAGCTAAGAAAATTTCGATTGGTTTCTCCTGAAGTCCTACAGTTGAATTCCTGTGGTACGGAAAAAGATTCATTGATGGCGTCGACTTTGATTCCGTTTCGTCAGATTTTCGTTACAAATTTTATAAAAACGTATCCTAGCTGCTGATCAGAAGGCAGTTACTATGCTTCTCAAACTTGACAATCGGTCTGCAGACGACTCGTTACCATATAAGGAGGCATTGTCATTGCGCACCCGCAATATGTTTTGTTCAGCATCCGTGAGTTTTTCGTGAATGTCATAAGTTAAAACAGATTTGCGTATTGGACAGTATGGCCTATAAACTATTCTGGAATCCTGTTAACACCTAGTGACCCTATCTAGTTTCATTGGTAAAACAAAACATACAAATTTGTGGCGTTTCTCTACGTGAGGTAACTGCTCAGGCAAAAGGTAAATTCTTTCGAAAGGCTGCCCACACAATCTGCTGTCATATTTAGCCGGGCGGGTAGTTGTTGATTCTCCGAAGTAGTGAATAATTAAACTCTCTGCTATGAAACCGTGTGATGACACTTGACTTACTTGTTTCGGATCGGCGTTGCAAACTACCACTAATCCGCCTGCTTAAAAAAACGACGCCACCAGACACGGAGGAAAAGTTGGTAGTTACTGAGAGTTGGAGCCATGAGAAACAAGAAACAGGAACAATTGCTCAATATTTTTGTGTAAAAATTTCAATCGTCAATTGCTGTGCATTTGTCATTTTCTAAACTGGGCACATCAAGTTTTTTTGTGGTGGTGGTGGGGTTACTATTGAAACAAGCTTTAAAGAATCAACTAAAATGGGACGGCATTTTACGCGAGTGAAGTGTACAGAGGAAGGTAACTGTAACGACTTTCCTGGGGTGTATTCTGACTGAATGACTTTTATCTAGCAAACGCCACAATGTAGGTGGTCAAGTCAATTCGAACCGAGGGTGGATATAACAACAAACTTCAATGACTCCTATCTTTCATTTGTGTTTCAGAAACATGAAAAAGATCGCGTGGTTGTTATTGATCGTGCTGGCCCCTGGTAAGTGTTTTTGACTACCAAATGGTAAAAGCAAGTTTCACCACAAGTGACTTTTTATCACAAACTTAGAAGCACTCACACAACTAATTTCCTCCCGTGTTTTCCATAGCACGCAATACTGGCAACAATTTTGTGGGTGTGAAAGAAGGAGAATGTCCATGGGCGGTAAGAGTTCTAAAAATTAGTGGCGACGGCAAAACCACACTTTTCACGGGCAGTCTAATTGACCCTACCTGGATTCTGACTTCTGCATCATGCTGTACGCAGCCGGAAACAAACCAGTACACGTGGAAAGTACTGTTGAGCGCCTCTTGCGTAAGTCCAGTTCAGTGTTATAATAGGCCCTGTACGAATGTGTTATAATCAAAACAACGAGCCACATGAATAACTTAAACCTCTTTTACTCAACAGCAAAGTATAGCAACCCCAAGGTAAGTCAGAAAAAAATGAACCCAGTTACATGCTGTGATTTGAATTCAGCGTGGTCATTTTTACATACGGACTTGTATGTTGATTTATAACGATTGGAACCAAAGTTAAACATTACAGGGTCCGCGTCGTAAGTAGCACAACAAAATTATTGGATTATCCTTGCTTCTTATCATAACTGTAATGATGAAGAACGAAATGGAGATAACTTTGCTCAGCAAGCGAAGGGTATCTTTAGTAACCGAAGCTGGAATGGAGGCAATCAGGACATAGGATCACAGTCAGATAGTGTACTACTGTGAATAATTTTGGTAATGTTTTCCGGTGACAGGAATGACTTTTATAAATTTCGACCTCATTTGTGCGTTATAGTTTTTGAAACTGGAGTTTTGGAGTAGACTTTCGTATATGGCGCTACAATGAACTTATCCTGCATGATAACCAGCACAAATTCGCCTCTAGATTTCGTCGTGAAGATATGTAAAAAGTTATTTTTTTATCTCCTAAAAGTAGTATTGAACGATTTTTCGAAGTCCATTGATAGCCTACTAAGGGTTTGAGTGGCCTCAGGTAGACTTAGTTGTCGGAATGAAATGTTAACCAAATTGTTGTACAAGTCGGGAACTGATTACATCGTATTTTGATCTGATTTCGTTCATCTGATGGACGAGGAGACAGCGGTGGGTTTTCTCAGAATCGTGAACAATTGTGCCACATCATTGCGGAGCGATCTACCGAGACTTTGAGACCAACCACCCAAAACGTATAGGCAAATTACTTTGTTTGATTGTATTTCGTAATTTTACTGGCACTGTTTCCCAGGTTATAGCTATTCATTCAAAGCACGTTTTTGTAACCTACCGACTATTTCAATGGTACTTATAAACACCGACCAAAATTCATTGTGCTTTATCAACAGATTCTGAAATTGTGGCGAAAAACCTAAATGCCCTCACAATTCTCGCATGTAATGCGCGTTGAATAATGGCCGTAAAAATAGGCCGCACCAACATTCTACAATAGGTTTCTTTATTTCTATCTTGGGAAAAGATGATGTCATTCTTTTCAGGGAACAACTCCCGTAAGCAACAGTTCCCAATTTTCAGGATACATTTCGCTCTTACCCGACCGTGAAATCTGTCTGTGTAGCAGTACGTGACGGATATATAATCCCCTTTTTATTCAGAATAAAGCTGGATGTATTGCAATGCATTCCAAAACCTGAATATAGCATCGAAGACAAAAGTAAGTGAATAGTGTGCATCGCCTGTTTATGCCACATTTTCGACGGTTTTCCGAAATTCGTTTTGCTCTATCTCCATCACTGTGGATTTTCACACATGAAAGCGTTTGAATCATGTACGGAATGAAGGTACAACGCAGCCCGACTCCGTACTACTTAAATAAGGTCTTTGTAAGCTTTTCGGCACCCTTACGAGTTTAATGGAATAGACCTAGTTTCAGAGTTTCCACAGATATCTTTTTCTGTCTGAACAGTAAATTCTCGGAGTTTTACGCACATTGGTATAGTATCTTGATGTGAACGAGAGGCTCAACTGAATATCAGTTGAATATCGTCCCAAAGGAAGATTAGGCGGTCCGTGTGCGGCGTAGTAATTTGGAGATTATCGTGAACGGCGATCCAGGTGATGCTTATTTTAGTCTCGCCAACATCAAGGTATGTTGCAGCTGCGTGTAGTTCCACTTACACCACATTTTGTTTATAAGAAACCTCTCTTCGATCGATATACTAAGGTATACCCATTTTCATTCCTGCAAATGACATGCTTCTCTACAATGAAAAAAAACCTAAAGGAACACTGGTGATTTCCAGTACTTGCTAGTTAATTTCTCCTGTCACCAAATGGGAGACATTCATAGAGAATCACCAACATTTGAGCAATTAACTGTTACGTACGTTTTCTCAACATATTTATTTGAATGGTCCTTTTCATATCCCGGCATGATCAATTAGGTTAACACATGCCAAAGCGAGGAAACACTGAACTCCCGTTAGAACACATCAAAACTGTCTTCTGTTGACCAGGCAGGATCTGAACGCCAGATATCTTGTGAGATGGCCTTGTTACCACTATCCCACCGGCATACGTGTACTATTACGCTTGAATAGACAATTGTGCTCACACTTAAATGAGACATCCGGTTTACCTGACGAGTCCGTATCCGTCCACTGACCCGCTCTGTATCATTTGGTCAATTTTTTCCTATGACAGTTAGATCATGCAAAGCAATTTTTATGTTCAAGACAGTTCAAAGGGTGTAACGGACAAGGAAGCCGATGCAACTAAACAACAAGTTCGTTGATGAATACTCAAGGGTTTTAAGCAACCTAGGGTTCTGAAGCGAGCAAAGAGCTTTCAGTATTTTACAGAGTGACCATAACTTAAGAGTCTTTTGGTCCTTCAGATAAGCCAGCAACTGACAAACCAGTCATCAGATACGCTTTTTAGAAAGATGGGGTCACGATGATACCAAACTATAGATGGTCGGATTTCGGTTCGGTGTAGAAACCAGTGAGAGTTGCGCTCAAGGCTATCGAACTTACCTCTTCGAGCAAGAGGAGAGTGCTCAAAACAGTGTTTCGAACATAACTCATCACTTGTCCAGCTCTATTCAGCTCCAGCAGCTCGGAATTCGTCAACTCCACGCTCATTTACTGGAATGCTGGGCGCAGTACGCTTCATACACCATTTAAATTCAGGAGTTTTCCTAACCAGCAGCCTCCAGAGACGGACTCCAGAAGATGCCATCCTCTAGTGTGCAGTCAATGAAGACCATGTTGATTCTGGTTGAAACTCTTCGTAACACTGGTATAACCTTTATTGATCCACCGATCCTGCTGAATCGAGTGACGCTTGCATTGCAAAAATTGATAATAAATGGTGACCTTGAAAATAATTGAACACTCAGACAGCATTCATTGCATCACCAGTCAAACTCCGTCAAGCAACAAAAATGCATTTTACTACAGAATTACTGATCGGAAAAAGGACCACGCAAGAAGGGCAACCTAGTTTGTATTATTGGGGTAGGTCTCCATTTAGCGGGCCCATTATGTCGAGTATACGAACAAACGGGAATAAGAACGGAATGAAACTCTGAAAACAGTCAACCATTGTTGTGGTCCTCGGCTGTAAGATCCAGAGACCCACAGCCTGTTCATGAAGACCAACCTTGCCAGCCCCAAGGATCAGCGTTTAGACAAACTGTATTTTATCTTCACTGACATTGAAGTGTGGAGGTAATTGCCCATACAAACTGGATCGTACATCATCATTAAGAGTATAGAAACCTGGTTGGTATTTATAAAAACCAGTGTGACATGCGAGTCAACTTATGTCTACATCATCAGCATCGTTCTGTCCAGTAAAGACCACACTTCAAAAAGACCTTTTGTTTTACCCACCTTTGGGAAAAGTCGCAAGGCAAGCAACCGGAGTAACTGAGATTCAACGGAATGGCAATAGTTGAATGAGTAAAACAGATTTTAGATCGATTAGACTGACGACAAAGACCCTTCAACTTTCAATTCATTTTCTCTAAAGTGTCTTCTTAGACTCTCCAGGTTTTTTAAGGTAAGAAAAACAAGCTTAAGAATCCGGCACACTACCCTGGTTTGGAAGATGCTATAAGTGTTCAAATTTTACCCAAAGCAACAGTAACATTTCCCAAAACGTAAGTTCTATAATGGGCCACTCAGTTTGGATGGTTGGTGAAATACTAGAGTATTTTTTCGACAGACTCTTGCCATGTTGGATCTGAAACCTGTCACAGCTTTATGGTCAATTAATGGAATTGACTGTAAAAACAGTTACCTTAATAGTACACCAGTTCGTATCCGATTACTACTGAACAAAACAAAGAAAAGTACTAGCCGACATCGATCGCGAAGTTTCAAAATAATCTGCTTTCTCCAACACATTCCGATCGGCATAACATAAGTTTGCAATAAAAATTTCTATGTAGTGCACAAATGTTGGTAAATTCTTTGGTGCTTCTAAGTTCTTCAAACTGAACAGTAAAGTTAAAGGTCCTACTCTATTAGGGGCCTGATTTTTTGTCAAGTAATTGTTTTTGTTACTGACTTGCCGTCAATTCTACCGAAACCGTGCGTCAGTTTAAAAGTGATGAAATCAAATATCCTGTACACCCAAGGGTCTTTACGTGTGAGCAGTTTGTGCACTGAGGATTGACAACCCAATGCAAAGAAGCTGAAGTTTTGAAAGTGCATTACAATGCTATTCTGGTTTGACAGAAGTAATGTGCTCCAAATATCTTTTTCTTTTTCAGAAACATGGGGCAATGATATTGGACTGGTTCAGTTGAGAACCGCAGTTGGGGGCAAAAATATTCATTTGGCAAAATTGCCAAAAGATAGGGACGATTCAGTTGAAGAACTGGGGCAAATGGGGGGATACGTACCTTCGGGGATTGCGGAAGCATCAACCAAATTGGCCAAACCACTGGAAATGCCCGTTTATCCATCTGTAATTTGTCCTGCCTTCCACTGGTTGGAAAGAGTAGGACATGGGTTTTGTGCCGGAAATCGTCATGCAGCACAAATTACACAGGTACTGAAAACTGAGCTAGATTATTACTATATATTACATGGAATAGAACCAACGAGATTACCATGTATCTGATGGCTTTGGTATATATATATATATATATATATATATATATATATATAATGTCCCGATTGGACTGTGGCCAGAAAGTTAGAAAAAAGCTGCTTCCTTTGTTGTAGAGTGATCTTGGTGCGGGATTCGTTATCAAGACAAAACCGAGGGTAATTGGAGTGGTCTCCGAAATTATGCCACGTGGAATTTTGTACAGTCCAGTGTATATGGTTAAAGTTTGGTCTCACCTGGACTGGTTAAGAAAAACTATGAAATCTCAACATCGGTCGACAGGTTTGCCCTCTGATTCAGCCTAATGATTAAACTTCTTCCATGTTTGCATTCATTTTGCGGAACCAGTCACAGCTTCGAATTTTTTTCATTTTTACTTCACATGTTGACACAATGACAATTTCATTTTGCTCGACCCAATTTTTTGTTCTATTCAAGCCTACTGGGTTAACGTATGCGAATAATCCCAAATATCTTTGACTGGCTTATCGGCAGTGAGCGATAATACCAAGTTTCGCCTTTGTAATACCGCATTTTTTGAAATCCATACAAGGACAGGTTTTAAATCATTTTGTTTTAACCCATGATTAGAATAAGTCCAGCTGAAGAACAAAGCAACTGAAGAAAAACGTGAGAACAGTGGGATAAAAAGACGGGAGTGAAGATGGACCTGATACCTGTACGCTGACAGGCCGGTAAAACTGGGTTTTCTAACATACTATGTGATAAACGCAATTGTCTCTAGCCGTTGTTTCAAAAGATAACTCAGTTCCTTCAGGCGTAGGCGATGTCAGTTTTATGGCATTGTATATTGTTGCAGAGTACCTCTTCGGCCACAAAATTCATTGAGGCGTATCAGTGGGAACCGGCCCTCTTACCAGACAATACTTGATTTGTTGAGACCAGTTAGCACAATTTGGCTCAAAATAAAATTTCCTAGATCAAAAGTATAATTAATTCATTTGACTCAGGTTCGGTATAGTATGTTGGAAATGTTGCGGACTATAGGCAGCTCGGTTTGCTTGTCTGTACGCCGAAATTGGCAGTTAGGCAGCAAACGTTTCATCACCAGTCGACGTGATATCTTTGGTGCGCAGCACCGACGATGCCATCTCAATTTGTGATGAAACTCTTGCAGTCCAGTTTCCAACCTGGACGAACAGACCAGCCTCCCAGCTTCCGAAATATATTCGCCCATTAACGGCGGTTGGACCATGGGATGCCTGTGCACAGTTGGACAAGCACAGTCGGTCCAGTCGGTCGGCGGAGCATCGGCGTGATACGTTGGGGCTCAGTGGTTTGAAACCTATAGGTCTGCATTTTGTAGGTAGCTATTTATCTATTTATTTATTTTTATAGATATTACCATTGGGGTACCACCTCTAACAGGTGTACACACTAGAGTCCTATTTCAAGTATGGTGTTGGTGATAGTCTTTCTTATAATTCAAACACAACTCAAGACTCCAAAGACGACGGTGATAAGAAAGACATCAAGCAAACCCAGGAGGAAACCATGATCTGATTAATGATTAGCAAACTATCTATTGGTGCTGTTTTCTGTAAAAAAAAGCATAGCTTACATTTCATCTATATGAACCTGTCGCAGCTGAAGAGCCGTTTCTAGATTGAGACTGAAGGACATCTGACCAACGCCCCACGGGAGAAATTCGGTTCACCTCCGTGTTATGGACTTCGATGAGGGTTTTTTTCTTATTAACATTCCGTTGAACCCTCGTCTCCTCAACCACATCAACATCCGCGTTTGCTTACCACTTACTGACAAAAAAGACACTAATAATGAACACATCAATGGCCTTTGGTAAGCAAATCCAAGGGTTATTGTTCAAAAGTAACCGTTTGCTCCTGTCCTCAAAAGAACTCAACTCAAGGCATCACGAAACATAAGGTCAGCTGAAGTGGTTGCCACAGCAAATGGCGCTCTGTACGTAAATTACGGACAAGCAGCGCCGTTATTCCATCTTGTCAATGTATGAGTGGATGTTCTAGACCAAAAGCAAATTATCCATCTTAAGAACTCACCTTAACTGGGTGCTAAGAATTACTTATGGACTGACCTGACCGAACTGAATTGCCATTGCAAACAACCAACGCCAATGGTGGTACTTGCTTGTTCTGTTTGTTGGTAACTGTATTTAACGAACACCTTATATGAAGGGTTTTGTTTTGCGCTGCTTACTAGCTCGATGCGTTCCAGCACAGACAAATTGACTTTACATAAAGAGGTCGGACAGGAGCAAAGGATTGAAGCTGCATTTCGTCTATCGCCCCTAAGGAATGATGATAATTCAGTTTTAACGGAGCTTTGCTGAAGCTTTAATGCGGTGACCAAATGATGCGGATCCAATGATTTGGATTAGTGGAGCTATATCCTCTCTGAGTGCGATTTAGTCAACTAACTGATCAGCAGGTCGTGACTGAGGTTTAAGTGTTCAAACATCCTGTAGATTTATGGGATGTACACTACTGATCAAACCCAACAAGGATAGAGCTGTTAAATAGCTTTTGTCGGCTTTTCATCATACACCTAATTAGCCTACAGGAGGAAACCTCCACTAAAATTCCCAAGTCGCCTCACACTACCAACAGTTCAGTTTGTTTAATTGGTAGTCGGTTTGGTCACGGAGCGCAACAATGAAATTTTGCGCAAAAGGAACTTGTAAATTCGCTGAAAGTGAACTGACCATATAGAATAGAACCTGTCTTATGGAAAGCTTGAAAAGACAGCTCCGATTTTCACATTTTTTTCCTAATGGACACTGTGGAATCCGCCGTCAAACGGTCTTCACATACACTGTTTATTTTGCCTGAGGGACACAAGCATAATACAGTGGCTGCTTGCTTTCATGACATCCCAATGTGGTCCGTGGGTGCATTCTGGCTACCATTTTCACTACTCATTAGTAGTTAAAAGTTTACGCACGATCGGCTTGTGTCTGTGCCGATGGCTGTTTGAAGAAAATAATAATTCACAGAACATGAAACGATGCAAAAAGAGACCAGGCGCCCAACGAAGTATTTTACGCCGAATCAACGGTTTTTACCCAAAATATAGAGATTTTCGTGTAGAACGCGCTTTATTACGTAATTATACAATGTGATAAATATTCCCCAAATAATTATCACGAAAATGCGTTCTGCTCATGCATTCTATTCTGAAGAACAACGCCACGGTAAAGAGTGAATTAACGTGGTTGCCTAGTTTACAGACAGGAATATCCCATAAGATTTGGCAACCTGCACAGCTGGACGATCATACTGGATGAGTTTATGCAGGGTGTCGTCGGGGAGAATGGAGTCTGCACGCCTACAATGTTCGCTTTTTTATAAACGAATTACTGTCTAATTAAACAGTGCATCAACTCATACAGTGAAGTTAGACAGAATGCCTAGCAGACTGACTAAAGTTGCTATTATATTTGTTCGCTCCCGTCAAGTTTATTTAGTGTGCTTCATCATGTGTTTCTGACATGCCTGTTTGCTCCAAATTTCCTGACAAATCCATCCAAAAATGTCTCCGTAGTGTGTCACCCATTTTATCAGTTGTCACCTCTAGCGTGTTTCGAAACAAATTTAGTGAGAGAAATCACATTTTTGGGGAGGCTGGGGACGTGGTTACCTCTAATACTCAGTTGGAAAGTCAAGAACTTTCGTGATTCATAGCTTCGAATTGTCTGATATTCAACCTTCCTGCAGCGGCTGAATATCGATAAAACATAGCCAGAGAATTTTTAGGTGTTCTCGTCCAGAAGTACAATATACCTGCAATTATAGTTTCCAAGTGGTTGTATGCTTAACATCCAGGTGAGAGCTATTAGCTTTGGTCTAGTTTGGGCCTCTATAAAAGCATCAGTATATCCATCCAACGGCTCTGATAGATATCAACTAGTAAACGCATATTTTTTTTTATTTTTCAACTATCATGCAAAACCTTTCCGATTAACGTGCATAGCTAAGGAGCAGTTTAGCGAAATACTCTAAATTCCAAATCAAGTAAACGTTAACGAGGGACTTGGTAGAATCCCAGCTGAAGCATTTGTCTGTGATATCCTTCAACAGGATGTGATGCAGAAAGTTCACCATCCCTTTTGGGTTGGCACAAAAAACGAGGTATCTGTGCACATTTTCTGGACACAATATGTTGAACATCTTCGGCAACCAATGACCGGTTTCATAATTCTTGAGGCTCTTAAGATAAAAAATTTTTCATTGTAAAACACACATTGATATCTCAAATTCTGTACCGGCTGAAGCGTGAGGTGATCCTCCTGTAGTATATTTGGTTGAAGGACATAATAAAGAAATGAGTCAGCTGGGACTCTGTTGAGTTTCCTTTTAACTCAAACCCAATTTGTAATCGAGTGTATTTCGCCAACTGCTTATAGTCTGATGTTTGAGTGAAACATATGGTTTATAAAAATTCAAAGACTCTACCCTGCCTGATGAGTTCCAAGTAGGACGAAACCGACAGTATGCTGTGAGAGAGCTTTGAACAAGCTAATAAATGATACGCCATATTAATAAAAAAGGACACCTGGTTTTATGGCAGCACATTTTCAAAATAATAACCTGCTTTTGTTCCGTTCATGGAATATTGGAAAATTTGGGAATGGTCGGATTTTTCATCACCGTATTTTCTGTACTTAACATGCTGAATCGTCTTTGTGGCTCAGAATATTTTTCACCCTACTTGGGGCTCATCAGATAAGTGGCGTCTCATTCCACAGAATAAGTACCGTTTAGTTCAGGCAAGTAGATAGAACAAAGTACAGTATAACCTGGTGACCAAACTATCCAAAAACGAGTTTTTTCACTTGAGACTTCAAGAAAAGGTAGGGTTTCACCAAAATACCAAAAGTCTTCAAATTTGAGGTTCTACAACGCTCTGTACCAGTGATAAAACCCTTGAGTTCATTATTGGAGTAAAAACCCTTGATCACTGATAAGTTTGCAAATTCTTGTTTTACTGATGTCAAACCTAACTCTCAGGGAATCTGTTTGTCCCCTTTTTCATTTGGTGCATTAGCCCTTGGCTTTTCTGTTATCGGGTGGTAATAATTACAGCTCATTCCAGCCACTGTCGTCATTCTACCCGCCTGAAACAGGGGTAAACCCATACTCCAGACTGCTCGGCATGAGCGCTTGAGCGTCAAGAAAGAAGCTGACTAATAAAAACAGATGTCCGAAAATGGGCCAGCATATGGTACACTCATCCGGAATCTATAGACACGGCATCACTGTATAGAAATACATCGTATTTTATGTTTGATGAATCTTATCAGCGTATACGTATTCGTTGCAAAGACAAGTTTCAAGCACCCTATTCCACTCATAAAGCGATCGGACTCCGTTCCTTTTTGCTGGATGTTAACAAGACACTAGTAAGTACTTTTGCCTCATAGCGCGTGTCATAAAATCACCGAATGTGTGATACAACGTAATTGCTTTCCTAACTGATTGGTTGATTCGGCTGCACCAGTTGAGTTGGCTGGGGCATGTAATCCGTATGTAAGGTGATCGACTGTTTCGCCGTGCCCTATTTGCTTGAGCTGGATGATAGCACAAGTTGGGCAATGCATGATCCGTAGGCGGAGCGTGAAAACTTAAACGAAAGACCTTGGTTGCTCTGGTGAGTGTCATTTTTAGATTGGTGTATCAAGACACATCACACAAAGGACAGCGACATGGTGGTGCTGGGCAACAACCGGCGGTGTTGCATCTATCCTCGTCTTCTTTTACTGCTTTTTAAAAAGTTTTCCTTTACTCCCCCTATTTTATTCATTTCGTTGTCATTAGCCGTGGTGACTTGATCAACGTACCTACCTGAATAGTTCACGTTTGTCAAAATGAGGTGGACTGAATCCGATATAATGAACATTTTCTAGGTGGAGGTCAATCGCACCACAAGCGGAAAACTTTAGACAAACGACGGCGAGCCATCCGACCAATATGCTACCTTGTGCACACCAACGGCTGCATTTCATGTCTTATGGCTGGTAGTGTATCAGACCTAGAAAAGACTATGGGGGAAGAGACTGGACTTGCAGTGTGGTGCGACAGTTCGCACATCTTGGTTATCCATGTAA
>SJOL01001624.1:21532-53007 GCA_004794785.1 Opisthorchis felineus | reverse complement strand
CTTGGCCAATGAGTGAGCACTTAACAGCTAACCAGGAGGTTGCAAGTTCGACTCTCACCAGAAATTTGTCAGTTGAGCACTTCTGACGGTTATGAACAAATAAGCATTAGCTTCAGAATTCTACGCGACATCTTCACTATGAAGTTTTTTTCACTTCCAGGGAGACATTTTAGTTACAGGCTACTTTGTTCTTATCACGATTCGCTGATTTCGTAATTCTTCCCCCTATTGGATCAGGTGTTTTTGCTCTGAAGAACGGTGGTGGTTTGCGGTGATGTATTCTGGGTGTCTTAAACTCTTCCAGTACGCGTAAAACGATATGCCACATGATTTGTCGCAGTGGTGTAGTGATGCGACATGTAACATTGAAATCGATGACTCAATAACAGATGATATGATAAAAAACGGTATCTAGACGTGTTGAAATTCGGTGAAGATACGGTAACCGTCGTCTTTCGGGTCATGCATGTTGGAGGGTTTGCTGGACTGGGAATCAACATCAGTAAGCCAAATTTCTTATCCGTATAGGAAGATTCTCAGTGATGTTCCTTCGTGCAATGATGATGATAATGATTGCTTTGATGATAATGATGATGATTTTGAAGATGATGAAGTATCGAAAGGCCCCGGCACTTTGGTTGTTCTGCCATTATACCTGAAGAGCGAGTAGAAGAAGTGCTTTATATCCGCATTAATGCAGCAATACACGTCTTCCCATAGCCCACAAAAACTTGAGAAACCGAAACGAACTGGGCGTGTCTAGCAAGGTTCGTGTCCGATGAACACCCGCTCCTTACTTATGGCTGCTTCGTACAGAAGATAACCACACTAGTTTCCGGACTGTACCCTGAAAACTCTGCTAGTTTTGCACATTAGCTAAGTAATTAATTACAGAACACATTCTGGGGTCACAGCACCAAGACGTTACAGCGCGACGACGGATTTCGTTATCCAAGCCCATTATCAGAAAACATGGAAACGAGTCCCTATCATCCATATAGCTGACGGACCACGGTGAGCTTGGGGCTTGTGTCATGGTGGACAACAAAATGATTTGGTGTACAGCACGGTCAGAAGTGTATGGGTGTTGCCTCACTAATGCGCATTGGATCAAAACTGATCGTAAGATCTGCGGACATGGTCTATGCGGCCATTCTTGGAGCCCAACAGAATGAAAACCTGTAAACCATGTCCTATATTCATGCCTATCAGTAGCCTTAGGACACACACTATCCATATCAGAAATAGGTTGAACTTTCAGAGCACGTAAGAAGTTCATGCTTCTGTAATCCTTCATGTAAATGCGGGCAATTTTGTGTGACCAACCGATCATTTTGGCTTGATATGAATTGTTCAGTTAGCCTACCTTCATTTGATTCTTCCTTTCCAGGAACAGAAGTTTCGACCTGCCAAAGAAAGGGTGAATTTGCATAAAATCTCAACAACCTCTGCAATCACAATTATTATAACGTAAAATGTCATTGATACTCGGAATTGTGGGTGGTGTTCTCTCTGCTGAGCAAACCTGAAACCGTGTAGTCTTCTATGGGGGGGACAGTTTCACATTTTAATGAGAACAAAGTTCTTTCAAGCAGTGCTTTTCGGCTAAAAAGACTTGAGCTTTTAGTATAAAACTTCCATCAAGCATATATTTGATCGTACAACATATTATTCATGTTTTCAATCGACAATTCATCAATAAATGGTAATCGATCGGTGGTCAAAAGCCTTGGATCTCCAGTATAAACGGACTGTTCTTGTTGAGAATCATCATCACTGTACCTCTCACGAACAGTTCTGGGAATATTGAAGGCAGTAGCTTTGCAGTTATTAGGTGAACAGTTTGTAAATTGATGCCTTTAGGCCACGAGCCACTGAGTGACCCTAGTTTGAGATGACACAGTGCTTTCACTTATCATTCGCGCAATTCACATCAGACAATCTGGTTTTGACGTATTCCTCGAATTAAAAAATCTCTAGTTGTTGAACCGCACGACTTGGGAGATTTTTTTTTCCGCCAGTCTGCCGGTTGACGACATTAACATGTTCCCCATAAATTAATCCTATTAGGGGATAAGGGTATTGTAACCTGGAAATGACCGCCTTCGAGAGGATTTAAGAGAAAATATTGACTGAAAAAAGAAATTCGTTTCACTTAGGTGGGGAATTATTGATTAAAAATCCCACATTGATTAGTCCCAACATCAAAATGATTTTGATATCCTGATAAGAAAACGTGAACACAAGAATCACAGCAGGAAGATTTTCTGACCCGAATATCCGATTCACAAAATTGTTGGACGAAATATGTAAGATACGTGGAAATCCATTGTTCTGCACCCAGAAATATCACATTTATGGTATGCTCCAGGTAAATCATGCATGCTGTCTTCGGATGGGCAGTACGTCAGGACAGCGATAGCTTGTCTGCGATCATTGGTTGTCCATCAGGTGACTGTTTATATACTCGTAGAAATTGCAATCGTTTCGTCACCAGACCACAGAACATCTTCGGTGCGCGTTTGGGTGGAAACTTACTCGCCTCTTGCATGGGTTTATGTAGAGCCTTTGAAGAATCCGCACCAATAAATTTTGGTGTGATTGCCTACTGAGTGACAACGTTGGGGCGCATCCATTGATTCGAACGTGATTTGTGTCGCGTTGTGGCTTACCGTCCCTTGGTTTGACTGGTTGTCCCAGATCCATCTGTTCCTGGTGATTTTCTTTGATTGTTGAAGCTCCAAAAACGAATTCTTTTGTTTCAGCGTTGGATGCAAACTCTTCGTCTGTTAGCCAACTTGCTTTTCTTTGATCAAGCTCATCTAATTCATGTACACCCCATGACAGCGACCAATTTCTTTCCTGTTAACTTTCTGTCATGTCCATTGTAGAACGTGCCCTCAGATTATTTAACAATAAGTAGCGCTAATTAGCTCTCGTTTCACTGCCTAGAATTTTTTGCTTCCCGAATTCAACCCAAACTAATTTTGTGTTGGAACATTTGAACTAGCTGATACTCATCCTGTAAAGCTTTCACGGCATCTAATGTGGCCGTTTCTAGAAGGTTCTCTTTGCAGTCCCTGTACGGATGGTATCACGAAATGTACCGTATTCTGCTGTTAAACGGCTTATGAGTTGCAGCTGCTTCCGGACATAATCATTCCATAAAATTTCCGTGAAGTAAGAGGTCTCGCCAAGGGCTTTGGCATATGATTTTTTAGTTTTGATCAGGGTGCAGCGCAAATAACAGTATCTTATTTGCTCATTTCGAGGTTAATGTTAAAGACAAGACAGTAAACTGCGGAATGAAACGGCGACAGAACTCTACTTCTGAAAAAACTCAAACCAAATTTACCAGACACGCAAAGTGGATGGTGGAACCCACAGGTAAAACATGGATCTGCCAGTCAAAAATGGTCACGGATTCGCTCCTTCTCTGCCCATCAAGTGAGTCCTAATAACGATGGAACTGCTGGTGCCAGTGAGGTTTTGGACACCCAACTGCAACTTTATATCAAACAATTACGACAATGAAAGCACAAGATCGGTTGAAAACTGTCTACCAAAATAACCCAGATCACTGTAGAAATTAGGTTCGGATTTATATGCTAATACTCACAGTGATGGTTTATGCATTAACTTTTTTATTGTTTGGGAGGAAGCTGTGAGAACTGGATCCCCCTAGGTAACTTCTCAGGAACTAATTGCCTTTTAGATTGGTGTACATTTCACGTGGTTTATTCACATCCACATGCATTTTAAATGGCTATTATGAATTTGTACTTAGTGATACTGTAAGAATAACCGGCATTGCTCAGATTGGTGTTTAGTATTTTTCCGCTGAGTGGAACAAAAAAGTACTTCTGTTTTCTTCGAGGATGCAACACCATCATTTGTAAGATTCCGATGAACGAGCTTGCTAGAAATTAAAAATTTGTGTCCACATGTGAGATATTTTTGAAGTGTTTGGAAGTGCGCCGAGAAATCTCCTTTTATCTGGCATATGTTTGTTTCAGCCGAGTCCATCTGGAACCATGGAAAAAATGTTTGAAGACGTCCGAAACTGGACGAATAATGCAACAATCACGAGGGAACATATTTAAGAAGACGAAATCATTTCTGAAGAAAACTCTTCGGAGAAAAGAAATGTTTTGGTCGGTTTTTTGGTGTTTCGCCTAAGGGGAAGCCGTTTTTCTAACCGAAACTGAAGGTCCTATGGGTTAAGGCTACCTTATACCAAGGGCGATTAAGGTCATACAACGAACGCAAAATTAAGACAGCACCATTAAGCCAGCATAGTCCTAGTTACCGCTAACATAATGGAATACTTCAAGCTCATATACGTTCACCATCGTATGGAAGGTCTCTGCTGTCTGACATACTCACATGGTGATGTAAAACTTTCAGAATAGAAATAATGGAAATTCCCATTTTTCAACACTTACATTGTCTCCAGCATTACAGTGTTCTACAGAGGTAAATGAATTATAAGCAATACGCGGTAGCAAAAAATCCTACAAAAGCGTCCAAATAACCGGATGTTTGCGCATCGTTCGAAGGTGGCGGAGAACAGGCGCCTTTATATAAACTCATTTGGGACTCACCGACTTCGAATGCAGAGAACATCAAAATAATGGCCAGAAACTTTGCCGCCTGAAACATTCTTCTTCAGTCCTGTCCTGTCTTCCGAAACATCACTTTAGATTCGTTCATTTTATAGTGTTTTCCTCTTGCCGTAATTCTAGATGGCTCCGGCCAATTAGAACACGATCGGACCACTAAGAGCTCAATGTGAATATTCTAAATCCATATTTTTATGAGCTTTTCCACGTACTTTTCAGAATACACGCAACAACAGCACGGAAACAATATACCTTTTTGACCCAACTAACTGATATGGGCTCCAAACCCAGCAAAACAAAAGGCTGTTTTTGTTGTGACTCCTTCCCTGGACTGGTGACAAAAATACATTCTTCCTTCTGTTGTAATTTGCTGGAAGAAATTTGTTGTCAACCCTAGACTATCGGACCTTCTCAAGTTACTAATCGAAGCACAAATACAATTGTACTATATAACTTTCAGAGACGCGCAGTTGAAAGCGACTGTAAAATTAAATAAGAAATATGGAAGTAGTGCGAGGGAGGAATTTGATTCACAGAAATTTCAGCCGCAAAATAAAATGTAGTTAGCACTTGTGATCTCTCTTAGAAGAAGCCACTTTACTCGGCCCAGGTTTGAGACTGGAGTATGAAATCCGGGAACGCAGTGGTCTAACTAGGTACTATGGTACTAAGTTTTCCTCACTCCACGTCTGCGAAAATGCATTTGGTAAATGCGTACTTTTCAACAGACAATGCCCGAAAGACATGGATACCGGATACTGCACGAATAAGTAATTTCATATGATTTGAAATAAAAAAGCTCTTAGCACAATGCATCTTGATTGGGAGTGATTAACCGTTAAAAAGCGCATCCCTAAGTGGCCGAATAAAGTAAGTCCAAGCGTATCGAGTGGTTCGTCGAAAGTTTCATAGCTTTAGGGAGCAGTTTTCTTTGGTCAGATCAAATGAGTGCATGCAGCTTTGCAGATACCGTTTTCCAACAGAAAAACCCTTTAAAAGAATGCAAAGAGGCGAAGTAGATTGAACCTGCAGGGCTTTCTTCTGTTGGCCGAACGTAGTATGCAAGCCCCTCGAGGGCGGTTTAAACCGTGAAGCCTGATGAATATTTCATCCCCTAAATACACGGTTTCAGCTGATTGATTATTGTAAAGAATACAAACTGGATAGCCCATATTTAGCTGAATTTGGCTAAGATCTGTCGACCCAGCCGACCTTACGCATGCCGTGACATAGAAATATGGTTCAGGATAATCAAGCAATTTGATGTTCCATGAAAGTTAGATGAAGAACGACCACACTTTCTCTCATAAAAACCATATCATTTGGTTAACCCTGCTTGAAGAAAGGGTCTTAAGAGGTTGATTTTGACCACATTTAAGATAGGAAATCGAGTGGTCTTACTGAGCGACTTGATGCTTCACTCGCTATATTCTAGGGAATTTCAGTTTAGGCGATAGATGCAAGAATGATGTAAAAAAACCTTGAATCCATAACCTACAAATGTGTGTCGGACACGAGCTTTCAACATCAAAATAGAAGTTTTAGGCGGAACCCGAAGAGCGGTTCAAGGGTTGACTAGACTAAATTCATTTGCTCTCGGTCGTCCTGGGCATTTTCTGTTCAGGTCTGCGGGTCTTACACTGGAATCGACGGCTCCACTCTAGCAAAGGAGGAACAGACCGCACACCGGTCCACGAAAAGCTAGACCGATGCTTAAGGCTGCATCGAAAAAACCTGCCCATGAACACCAAAATACAACCAGACAAACTTAGACAAAAGCAATAGGAGCTGATTATAGTTGTCAAGGTCGAACAGCACACCTGGGCACTAGATGCACTAGTGGAAAACTTCTATATACTAGACCGAGTTGTCAAAAACACTGGATTTTCGGGGGCATCATACAAGTGTCTACCATCTTACGCCAGATTAAAATATTCGGCCCACCAGGGTACTACTCTCTGTGAAGAACGATGGCAATCAATACTAGGATGGGTAAGCAGAAAATCTGATGGCAGCTGTTAACGCAGGCTAGTTAAAGAAACAGCTGCTACACTTTAGGAAACCGCCACAGAAGTGACAAAACACAGACCAACCCATGTGATATCAGGAAATCAAAAGACGAGTGGACGAATTCATTCGAGTCCATAATGGTGCTCTAGAAAGCTCTGCCGAATCACAATCTTGGCACCACACAAAGTTATAAGGCATAGCCTGCACCGTTTCGATAGAGGCAGCCATCTTGACCGTGGGTTGATTTAGTGACTTCAGCTTTTATTATCTAATTGTGATCGATTTCTTAAACATCTCTGCAATGAAATAATCGAAACTGCTTCTAAGGAAACCACCAACATGTGAGAATATCATGAAAATTTCGAGTGGTTACACAGCTCTCTCTATACTGTAACGATGGCTTACCGGTCCTTACATTTTGCTTAACAAGAAATGTCCTGACGGTAAATTCATGCGGCGGCAAACTGATATACAACGAACTGGCAGCCAGAAATCTCTTTGTCGACTTGCTACCTCCAAAGACATTGAGCACCTCTCACAAAGAAAATAATTAATATCATCTGCAGTAGAATGGAAGATGAGTTGCTTTGATATTCGCCTACCACTGTAATTCGGATGCCAAACGATGAAGAATTTTAAGGAACCAGGGATGAGTTAATTGGGGGCTAGATGACTGTCCTCGCACTTTTTGTTCCCGATTCTTGCAACACAGCGGCAGGATTTTTTCGGGTGAACCTTCATTACTAAACTCGTTATCATCCGGATGTTTCAAGAGATCTCTGGCGCTGTGTAGAACATAGGCTTACTGAGGTCCAAGCCACTAACTACTGTGTTTTAAGCACCCTTGCTCGATTCGTCGCGATGTTTCTTGATAGCGCTAAGCGATGGCTTATCAGGCTACACCATCTGTCACAATCAAATCGGAGAGTATAGCAATAAGAAGTTAGTTCTTTTATAATTATATGAACATGACAGAACACTTACGCTGCACCAGATATCAGCTTCCAAAGTTTAGACGCTAAACACTTCAAATAGCCAATCAGGCGAGACAATGTCGCCGGTAGACCTGGTGGCCAAGCATGTTTACACCTCAAACTCATAAGTAAGGCCAGTATCTCTAAGAAGTCGCACAAGGAGTTCCAGGTCAAGATTTTCTAGTTCTCCCTGTCAGTTATTTCAAGTACTGGGAGTTCCCCAATCAGTAACTCAACTCAGAGTTTTTCGAACCCGCGACCTTAGGTCCAGTAGTTGGACACTTAACCATTCGACCACGAGTGGCTGAACAGCAGTGTGTGATCAGCTCTCACTTGGAACATAGTGGCGCTCATCCTTTGGTCAAACAAATCATATTATGTGATCAAATGTGTTGACAGACTTTTCAAGTCGAGACTTCTAAGATCGAAGTTTTGCTCATGTGAAGCGCCTTAGATTGAGGAGAACTGGTAATTTTCAACTGAGATTTCGCCCTGTCAGTGAACCCCGTTCCTGTGCAGATGTTTCATCACTTTCAAAAGTCAGCAGCAGTGCGCATCTCACAGTGTCAGCTTTGACAAAACCTCCGGGTACTTATCCTTCATTAGCGGCTTGACTCTTCAGAATTCTATCCGTCCCATATAGATCCTCCTTCAATGAATATGAGGAAAAAATTTGAAATGCTTACATAATCACAATGCGATGGTCTGAAAGTTCTAAAATAACTCCACTATGAAGTTACTTGGGCTCTCATAGGTCTACTTTGAAGATATATCACGATTAAATGTACTGTATGCAGACACTATCTATAAAGTGTTCCGATAGCAATTTTATCACTCCAGCAATTGATATAGAGTCCGAAACATCTTCCTGTGTTCATAACACGATTTGCCCCTCTGCCGAAAGCGAGCCTCATGCTTAAATGTCTGAAACGTTAACAAGTGTGTTACATAGGGTACAAAAGCTCGCTTCGTGCACTTGCACTTCAAAGCATGAGCAACTCCATTCATAAAATTTAGGTTCTCACATTCGGTTCCATTCATCGCCTTTATTCTAGTAGGACGGACGATTAGGAACCACACGTCAGTTTTGAGGTAAAAGATGACACTTGCATAGGGATGAGTATATAAACCAACGGACCAGTCCAGTATTATACTTGGCTGATGTTCCAGCCAGTCTGATAGAGCCAGCGTTTAGAAACGCACATTGTATCCAGGAGTATACAAGTTGTACGTGACGATGTTTGTGAAAAAATCAAGCGATATTTGAGGTGGTAATGGATAAATTATGAAGCTCACGTAATTTCCGTCTCCAAATATCCATCCAGAAGATTCTTTAACAAATATGGAGGTTACGTAACACTGTGTAGACAGTTAGTAAACTGGAATTAGCCGTAACTTTGATGCCAACGCACTACGAGACGTCACGTGATTAGCTGTCGAATTTCCGCTGGGTCCTTTGCCGAAATCAGTAAGTCAAATCGATGAAGTCAACTTTGAATGAAGTTCATATTTAGTACAAAAACTGAACAATGGCTATTCCAGTAACTGGTTAGAAGATACAGATGAACGGTGGGTTCTGTAGCTAACTTTTCAGCAAGCGATGATACTTGCTATCCTGTGCTTGAGCTATATCCGTCAGCGTACATGCACTCTCCGGGTTGCAGGCAGAATGTGAACGATATTCCATGCTTCTGCACTTTTCGGGCGGACATCCGACTTTGCAAGGTATGCCACCAAACTCAATCGTTCAATGCAGTTACGATTTACAACACACGGGAATTGTCGATTTTTCATTCTCCACAACGATCTTGCGAAGCGCAAATGGCCAGTTCAATGAGAGCTTGGCGACGTGGTCAAGCTCGAATAATAGCATGTTTCGGTTGCCTTGGAATTTCCATACTCATCTTCTGATTCGCATATTTGAAATATTAGTTTTATTTCTCAGTCGCTAACTGCAGGCTTGCAACAAGGATACTTAGTTTGGTCCCACTGAAAATGACAAGGAATTAGACGAGGGATATAGTCTACATTCACCAGAGATCATTCACCATGCAACTAATGGTCAGCATTGCAGAATGAGAATAATATCTGAAACCTAATTTGGCAGAGCTTACAAATCCTTCAGAGTGTTTTTATTGATTGCGTCGGTCGACTCCTGAAACGGTCAAGAATATATACGAACGAATGATCTCCTACGCATCACCAGTAAAGGGGACATTCGTATGCGCAAGTCCCACTAACAGCATGCTTATTCGGTCATCGCAGCATCTCTGGAATGTTTTCACACTCTGATCAGCGCTTGGCTTTCAGCTCCACTCCTTAAACCAATGTATCGATTGCATACAACAGGAAGATAAAAGTCGATGTACTTTTTGGACAGACAGCCACAAATTCGGATAATAATTAAAGTGCTTACCTGCCCTAAGCTTACGTTCAAAGGCAATGTTTCATCGGCCCGTACTGCCAAACTTCTATCCGCCCTAGTTTGCAGAAAGTACAGTGCAGTCGAATGGCCAGTGCTGAGCTGCACTCAAGGTTACCTACGATACTTCCCCGACCCAAAATACTAACCGGTAGCGTGAGAAAGGTGGTCGCACGATGGAGAGAAGACTAGTCTAGCTCTGCAATAGCCACGCACGACGACAAGGTTATGTTGGCGGAAAATCTTTAAAGGGAGTAGATAGGGAGAGAGAGAGAGTATGTACTAAATTAGAGAGACGGGGAGAAGAAATACTCCTTCCGGAGCTTCAGCGTATGTGCAACTTCGGTGAAAAACTGACAAAACTGATACGTGCCCCAGCTCCCGACGGGGAGTAAACTGTAACAATAGGCAGGGGGTTGAATTTTTTTATCCGAGTGCGTAGATTGCACCATCAAGAGGTCAACGCATCATTGTGGTGAAATCAGCATTCTGGATGCTACTGTGCCATCCTGACTGAAGCCCACGATGGACTTCTTCGTTTATAATCTCAAATATAGTCTTGGTTAGGAAAAAACGCTGTTTGCTTCCCAAACTGCCACGGACATGGTTAACAAAAGTTCAGTGCATCGCTGAACTTTTGTTCATCTGTGTTTAATCCATCGTGTATTACGCCACCCATTGTAGCATTATAACAAGCAAGTTTTCTTCAGGATATCATATACTATTCATTCAAGAGATAATATGACATGCACGGTGCTCGGAAAGGTTCATACTGTTGTAACGAGTCCTTTCTTACTCAAAGTCAGCACTGCCAAGCGCTTATCCGGCTTCATATCTATGTCTGCTGTTGACTACAGGACAACTAGCTAAGCGGTGCTAGACATTATGCACAGAGGATTCTGACTCAAGACTTATGTATCAGTCTGCTTCCAGCATTTGCGACAAATCATATGTGGAACCCAATAGCCTACAGGTCAAGGAATCAGTGGACAATGTCCACCTTATATGCATCATCGAAAATCAAGGGCCGGTAGCAGTGGAACAACATCAAGCCCAGCAATTAATCCACAAGGAGAACCAACCACAAGCCTCTCCGCGCAGGCTGTGGAAATATTAGGAAAACAGCCTTCTTGATAATCCATTGACCTAGTTTTTGGTAATATTTTAGTGTGAGTAATAATCAGGTTAGAAGCAATTCAACAATGATGTTGATGTGTTGCCAAACGAAACTCAACAGGCTCAATAATCAAGAAATCTTGATGGGAAAATTTGGTGCAAAAACATCTGGAGAAGAAAACAGGGGAAATAACCTGTATCATGTCTCGGTAACCTATGGCAGGGATCTCACGCCAACTCGTCGCCGATAATGGTCTTTTATATTAGAGTGCAGGGCGAGCGGAATCGCCTTAGGTGTACGTGCATACCACTGAATCAGTAGTCGCCGGAGGTGGATATATGTGGATGGACAATATTTCATGCCGAAACGTAAGTCCTATTCGTGATATAAATGTCATTTTTTGAAGTACTTGGCCGTATCATGTCTGACTGTTTCAACAAAACTGCAAGCTTCGGCATCTGCTAGCAAATTCAGAGCTTTCGCTCCGCACTTTTTCTAAATACAGAATGTGAAACCCAGTCCGCATAAACTTGGAAGGGTTTAGAAAAACAGGACAAAACAATAATTGATTATCAAACACAAATCACCATTACCTATTCCATGTTTTCAGTGTCTCAGTGCTTCAAACACTGATCATTTAAAAAAACAACAGTAACCGTGACCCAGCAACTTGATCTTCATTAGGAAGGTCCACGCCCATTATGAGCACATGAAAAAAACATATCGCTCTTCGGTAAGGTATTCTTCTGGGCATAGCCGGAGTTCTAAAATTTCTCAGCCAGTTTTGGGTCGAAAACCTTAATGGTCAGTATAGTAAGCTGTTTGGTGAATGTCAAGTGCTAAAACGATATCTGTTAAATTAACTGGTAAATTAGCTGCAAAATGTTGATAAGCAAAGCGAATAGTGAAACCCTCCTATCCTGCAGGTTGTATTTCGTACTGCTGGCACCGAACCCAGCGCAGACAGAACCGAACTTTTCTGGTCATTAAGAAGGACTGTATAATTTCCATGCAGCTAAATGTAACTGGATTTTCTAGCCGACGCCTGGCGTGTTCGAATTATGTACTACCGTCCATTAGTGAGTACACCTGGTTTTTGTCAAAATCAGGATTCTGAATCAGTTCAGTTCGGTTTTTCAGCTCACGAACCGTGCATGGAAATGCGGCGGTCCCAGCTGCCACAGCTTCGTTCACCGAGGATAAGGGTAATAAGGGAATGAGGGATACGCGTTGGAGGTGATGGTCCAATCAACTGAATAACGTCGAATGGATCTGTTTGTTCGTTGTGGCAGGGATTGACAGCTATGCATTGAAGGTGATAGCTTTGATGCAAGAACGCTATTGAATGCACACAGCCTACGTAGTCCCTAGAAAAGCTGACCAAGGTGGTAAACCTCTTCGGCATGTACTTCACACCCACAAAGAGCAAAGTCATGCTGAAGGACGTACAGTCTCTGGATATGTCTCTAAAACTTCGAGTGACGTTATGCGTACCTAATAGGTTGCATTAGCTCTAAAGGTAGTGTGACAAACGAAGATAACGAAGAATATCAAAGACAAGAATTGTTTTTGCTAATTTGTGCCAATTATGGCATCATGTAAGGAAGGGTACGTAAACCTGACTAGCGTACGGTTTGTATTGTTGTAAAACTGCGGCACTTGATCACTTCGGGACCTGAGACTTGTCCAGGTCTTTGACCGTCGGTCCATCCCAGAACTACAACTAGAGTCGGTTGGCTCAAAGAATTCGCAAAGAGGTGATCAGGAGATGGGTTTTGGTTAAAGCAGACTATACTTCACTCAAAGAGTGCATCCAGTACTGCAAGCGAATTTGGCTGGGCCATGTGTTACGCATGCTAAGTTGCCGTCTGCCGAGATAGCTGTTTTCCGTGCCAAATTTGAAGGGAAAGAAACCTAGAAGTGGACATGATTTGACGTGAAAGAACGGAACGAAGGAAGTTGCGGAAAGTTTCGGTGCCGTTGGTACTGTTCACTTTCCAGGATGGGATCTACATGACTCTTTCTTTGCTTGTCTGGTAAAACCAAAAGATATGGCGGCTAACTGATGTCAGTGGCATTCATGTCGTCACTTTCTATCCAGCTTGTCTGAATGTGTTGGAGGTGTAGGCACCTCGGATGTTTGTGGTAGATTAGCAGTAGGTCCCTCTCCCTACCCCGTTTTTCTTCTTTCCATTATCAGGCTTTTTTCGAACAAACTGACATGGTTGTATGGCAGTGTATGGCACTGCCATACATTGTATGGCACTAGTGTACTTATCTGGTGTTGCAGTCAGTGATGAAGAGGATAGCTACAAAACCCATCGTTTGTTTGTTTCAGACATCGCTAATGTTGCTAACTTTGACTTCCATAAAAACCTGATATGCCTGAGTCATAAAAGTTCTTATGTAGCTAGGCAGAGAATTCAGCAGAAATCCGACCGCTAATCATGTGGACTCGTAGTTTTCTCGGCGTCATAATCACGGCAAATTCCAGTTTAGTCACTGTCTTCACAGTGTTACGTAACCTCCGCATTTGTGAAACGGAGCTTCTGGGTGGATATTTGGAGACGAATATTACGCGAGTTTCATATTTTATTCATTACCACTTCATTTCCTGGGTACAATGTGCGTTTCAAAACGCTGGCTATATCAGACTGGCTGGACCGTCAGCCAGGTAAAATACTGGCCCGGTCCGTTAGTTCATATACTCATCCGTATGCAAGTGTTACGCTTACCTCAAAATTGACGTGTGGTTCCTAATAGTCCATCCTATTAGCGTTGGAGCGATGAATGGACCCCAGTTCCAGACCTTACATTTTGCGAACGGAATCGCTCATGCTTTGAAGTGCAAGTTCAGGAAGCAAGCTTTTGTATCTTATGTAACACAGCCATTGACTTTTCGAATTCCTGAGCAAGAGGGTCAATTTCTGCAGAAGTGTAAACTTTGTTGTGAGCATCGGAATAGTTTGGACTCTGTGTCAATTTGGAGAGTGGCGAAATTGCTCTCGGTCTACTTTAAAAGTGGTGTCTGCATACGGTCGATTTAATCGTGACGTCTTCAAAGTCCGTCCAGGAAGGCGTAAGTAAGTCTGACGGACCTCAGCGTGTTTTTTTCTTCCAGCCATTTACACCCTTGCGTGATGATTTAGGAGGCGGTCTAATTTCAACTGAATTCAGTCAAAATTCTACAATGGTTGTGCCACCAAATGTGAACTACAAAGTGAAGTTTAAATGATTCAGAAGAGCGGACCATGTTCAATCAAGCTACTGATCAAGGAGAAAGACCCAGTCAGTGTTTTCACCAGGTCTGAAACTGACCGAGCTTCACATGGTACTGAACGAAGCGGTAAGCCAAAATCTTAGAAGGGAGCCTGGATCAACAACTATCAGATCCCCACTCCAGAGTAGTGGCCAAGCAGACCATGAGTCAACAAGTGCTCGAAAAGTAAGAAGATAGGAATTTCGGAGACGCGAAACAACAGCAGACTGCTAAATAATTCCTAGCCATCTGGAAATTCTTAGCGGTGAAGATACGGAATGACTGTCCGAAACAGAGGACTTTCCAACAAGCCATGGGCGTGAACGATCGGTATGGAGGAAACGGAACTGTGCACAGAAACGTCCATCCCACCTCAGCGCCGGAATATAAACGACAGTGTACAAGAACTACTTGAATAAACGTTTATCATACCATCTTGATTCCTGTCATATTATCACTGGAATAGAAGGCAGTTATGTGCCACAACCTCCGTTGAATTCGGGCTCCACTCAACAGAATCGACAGAGAAATGAGAGTCACCTAACTGCATTATGTGGCCCTAGGTTACTGAATTGCAGACTTGTATACTGGTTGCGTCATTCTGACATGAGAAGGCATAACACATGTGGTCCGATAAGCTAACTGTTCCAGCTGAATGTGAATTTTGGCACAGATCAATTTAGACAACACCAATTTCAAAAGTATCTACTGTCCAGGTAGAGTCCCAAGTCTCCTTGTTGCCCTCTGGTTTGTCAACTCTTTAAAGCAACTTTAGCTTAGTTCACCACCTGCGATTCAATCTCTAGATCAATATGAGAGCAAATGGCTTTGCTAAAAAGTGTTATTTTCAACACAGCCATTAGCTGTCATGTTTAGACTGAGGATAGACTGCGTGATCGCTGCCTGTGAGTAAAACGGGGTAAGTGTCAGGTTCATACTTTGGTTGTAAACGATCACAGGAAGTCACTGTGGTACCTTTATGTTGGGTCATCTGAGTCACGTGATCCGGAGATGTCACGGTTCCATAAAACCCTGTTACTGAGTCAGACGTTATTGTCTCGTATGCCTTGGGTTTGTTCTCACGGTCAACGCAAACTATGTAACTCCATTTTGCTCCAAGTGCCATTGATCTGGTGGCACTGCATTAGGAATTGTGGCACTGGTTCATATGCTTTGTTGTGGTGTTGTCTACTGGCACTGTCAGTAATGACAACGGAATCCCATTACAGAAATGCACTTCTGGTCATCTGTTTGGCAATCAGCTGACTCCCAGCTATTTCCCTGCGCTGCTTATGTCTAGACGTGATAAAATCCAATACAAACACATTAAGTAATCGTGTGGAATTTGTGACTGCACTATGAATTCGGCACTAGTGTCACAAAATCTATTCAAACGTTCATTAACAAACACATATGAAGAAGGGACACTTATCGGGATGCAGTTCGCAGATAAATAAATCACTGATCAGATATTTCCACAAGCTGGAAAGCGACGGTTGTTAGGGTGATCCTTCAGACGGTACGCGCTGACCATCTAAAAACTATTAGAATGATAGCTATTGGAATCGATGGATTAAAAGGCGTAGTTTTTTACATCTTGCGAGGAAGGGAGTCTGATCTGACGCGGAGATACGATTACAAAAAGCGAAAACCGTTAGCCCTAGTGCAGCTTTTAGACTTCGTAACCAGAATGCGGTTAACTTAGATTCCTGCACAGCTTCATTCAGTGATAAAGCCATTTTATACTTGAATGCCTACCACGTAAGGGATCTTTTGGACACTTGTAAATCCTTTGAGAATCCGAACATGCTGAATCTGTTGCACTGTGAACAAGTTATCGAGACGGGAGGACGGCTGTTCAACTGACAGTGATGTGAGCTAGCATTCTACAAATGCCTCAACCACCCACAAATAAACAAAAAAGCGTCCAGCAGGTTTCAAGCGTCTGTGGCACTGTCTGGCTGGGAAGTCCTGACAGACGAGCCAATCGATCGACATAACCAAGGTAGGTTACTAGGTCGTCGTTCGAGGCGTTGGGCTTACCATTCACATCAATCAAGCGCGAACACGTCCACCCGTTCTGACTTGAAAATCCAGATGCTCCCAGCATGTGATGGTATTTGATAGGTAGCACACTCGCCTCGCATGTCAGATTTGCGGAGTTAAAGGCCCGGCAAGGTCAAGGATATCCACTGCTGATGAGCTCTAATTAGAGCGAAACTCTAGTCTAGTGCTTCCACCCTCACCGGAGTGATTACGCCGGGACAGGACGACTGTCCAAATGACAGTGATGTGAGCGTTCATTCCACAAATCCTGCAACCACCCACTACTAAGTGAACTAAATTCATATCACAGAATGGTCTCATTTCATTTCTGAACTGCATTTGAAGGCTGCATATCACAGGGCATTCATGTACAGACATACGCTGCCCCGCGGGATCACGCGCATATCTCCTCGGCTCCAAAATGTTCACTTTGGTTTATGTACATTAGGCACTGGATGATTGGTTCACTCTTGCGTCGGCTGATGTCCATTCAACTTGTCAGCGTCACGACCAGATGGCATTCTCTGACTCGTATTTACATCGTACAGTTTTGCACAGTCGTGCACCCACAGAGTATCTCGTTGTTTAGACGTAATACACTACTCATAAGGTTGCTGAAAACTCTTCGACAGCCCATGACCGGTTTCGCTCTACTTGGAGCTTAAAAACATCATAAACGAGAGATTCAGTTGGGTTCCAGGTTAGTCTCCCATCGAAATCAAGTTGGTGTGCTAATGAGTGTAGTTCGCTAATTTCGTGCAGTTTGGGTTCAAGTAGAACATAAGTTTGACGGAAACTAGGGGGGGTGCCTACCTGATGAGCCCCAAGAAGGGCGAAACGGATCGTGGGCTGTCGAAGAATTTTCACCAACCTTATGAGTAGTGTGTTACGTTTAATGAATTGTATCGTGGTATCTCGAATATCGCGCCAACTGAAACATGAGGCGGCCTGGTGCAGCACAAACAGTTGCTTAAAAACATCATAAATGAGAGATTCAGCTGGACTCCGGGTGATTCTCCCGTCAAAACCAAATTGGTATGCAAATCAACGCATTTCGCTAATCTGAAATTCTGTTTTATCGTTAACACCCCTCCCCCAACCCCCTTCATTTACTACCCTCAGTGCACCAAGGTGCTTATTTGAACAGTTCGGATTTCCCGAATGAATGGACTCTGACAACGGTGCCCAGTTTATCTCAACGGAATGTTTACGTTTCTTTAACCCCAATAGGGTTAGCTCGGTGGCTGAGGCACGAAACTGCTAGCCGGATGGTCCGGCATCTCGACTGCTCCTGTCTATGCTGGGGCATCGTAGTAGTATCCCAGCCCTCATGCTTCCTTCTGATGGCATGGAAGCTACTCATTGGATCATAATTTGTGCAATAACTTTGAGACGAAACAGATCCACATATTAGTATACCAACCGCAGTCAGATGGCCAAGTGAAAGGTTTTTTGGACGCATTCCAATCCGGCTCTTCAAAAGCTGCGGGGGGGGCATTAGCATACTACTCCAAGCAATTCAGCATCTGATCAACCACCAGCAGAACCATTTTTGGGCAGACGTTTCACAACTTTAGGCATCATACTAGCAGAAACATACAGGCCGGGGGCAAAGCAGATGTCGCTAGTCACGGACGCTATCCCAGTCGTAATTTCACACCGAGTGAATCCATCTACGTATTCAACTTTACTCACCAGAATAAAGGTCGGTTACTGGGTACAATAGTTTGGCATGTTGGTGAAATGAGGTACCAGTTGCGGACACAGAACGGAAGAAGAACATCCGGGATCGGTACGCGGAAACTTACTCTCATGCGCCTATGTGGGTGCTGCTCGACACATTTGTGTTGCCAAAACCAGAAACTACATTCACAGAACGTGAACCCATTTGGGAGGTTCCAGACATAGCAGAACGCAGACATTCGATGTGCACATGTCCACCGATTCGACGACTACGCATTAGACTAGCTCCAGAAAGTAATAGAGCATTCACACACACAGAGACTATACATTCAGGTGCAATGCAATCCCATAAACAATGTTAGAACACACGCCATCCATTCGAAGGACACGGGAAACGAACGTACCGTGTGGACTGCTCAACCTGTGGATGCACCTGCATGAGCAAAACGGGACTTTCAGGCCACCAATGGTCTTATGTTGTATCAGTCAGCAAACATCAACAGATAATTTGGGGTAAGTCTGCTCTTCTTTTACCAGAAGAAACTATACATTCAAATTCCCTGTACCGTCCATCAACGACGATCAAAATCGTATGTGCGAGCAACCTCAGGCGGATACAACTGTATGAGACTTAGCCAGAAAAATGTAGGTTTTTTGTTGCAGTGCCGAAAATTTGAAAGATGCATCCATGATCTCATCTTCCAGTGCGTTGCTAATGTGACGTTTATTCCTATAAATGGATTTTAATAGGCCTCTGTGAGTTTTCCTCTGGTATTATTCTTTCGTGCTTACAACAGATTCACAGGTTCACACACAGTAGCACATACAGCCAAGCCTTTGAGGCAATGGCATGTTTACTTAGCTCGGAAACTGGGTAGCCACGCACTGAAGGCGGTAGAGCCACTGACTACGCGATTGGGCCACTTCTGCCAGTGTCATTAACCCTTGGTGTGTTGAATCCCGGGGTCCACACCCAAGGAGGCGGCAGTTTTCGACCCGACTAAGTTTACTGGTTGGTGTTTCCATACTTCGTTGCCAGGTCATACACTGTCCACCTCTCGGTCGCTTCCGCTGAGCACAAGGCTGGGTGAAAACAGCTCTCCGAGACAGACGGTCTTCTGGCATGCGGAGTACATGTCTTAACCAGCGTAACCTATGAAGCGTGAGTAATTCATCTGTCGCGGTAGAGTTCCTTCTTCCTAAGACCATCTGGTGTACCTTAGCATTACTAACCCGATGTTCCCACCAGAACCGACAAATGCTTCGCAGACACCGATGGTCAAACACTGACATCTTCCGTATGTCCTCCGTGCGTAGAGGCCACGTCTCTGATCCATAAAGCAGTATGGATTGTACCGCCGCAGTGTTAACTCTGTCCTTGACAGACAAAATCACGTCATGTGGACGCCACAGGTGCCGGAGCTTGGCAAAAGCTGCCCTGGCTTTTCCGATTCGAGAAAAAATCTCATCTCCAGCTAGTCCATCGAAACTTATACAGCTGCCCAGGTAAACAAATTTGTCTATCACATCTATTGGCTCGTCTGCAAGCATCAGGTGTGGGTTTGCTCCCACCCAGTCTTGTGGCAGCACTTTCCAGGTGTGAAGCGCATGCCAAACCGTGCGGCAGAGTTATTTAAAATCGTCTGCATTTGGGAAGGGGAGCAATATCGTCAGCATACTCAAGGTCTGTGAGCGAACTTCCCGGGAGCATTTCGATTCCTGAGGTTTCAGAGGCAGGTAGAGAAATTTCAAGCAGCATATCAATAACAAAGTTCACAGGAACCACACCACCTTCTTTGAAGAGTGCGGGGTTCAGACCATCCGGGCCAGATGCCTCATCGCACCTTAGGATTGATATCTCACCCTGGATTTCGCTTGCTGAAGGCGGGTTGTAGTCGATGTTGCATTCAGGCATGCTGGGTTATTCCAGTGGCTGTGTTGGAGGACACCAGCTGAACTGTTTTTTGAAGTGCTCAGCCCACCGCTCAAGATGACGATTGAGAGAGTGAAGTGTCGTCCCGTCTTTTTTCGCATATTGTTTCACTGACAATTGACCGGTTGATCTAATCAGTTGAAACAGGGTGCGGCTGTTGCCTGCAGCGAAAGCCTTTTCCGTCTCCTGGGCCTTCGAAATCCATCAGCGTTCTCTGTCATTCTTCAAGCTCCTGATTATCTGGTGTCTGAGGGATCTGCGTGCGCCATCATAGTCGCTAGTTGCTGGTATGGTCTCCCTGGCAGCAATATGGTCTGCTGATCTCGGCAATATCCAGTGTTCATTTGGTCGAGTCAGATGGCCTGAACAAACGGTTCTAAAAGCTGAGAGCATGGCTTCTGTCACTCGCTTCCATTCAACTTCTAAGCAATCGTTGTCATCCACATGACTGTGCGTTTCCAGTAGCTTTCTAGCCAGGTCTGCTTGATACGCTGAGCTTCTGAAACTGATGAACTGTACTGCCCTCCTTTGGCAGCCTTAATGCTGACGGAAAGAGAAGTGATTACCTGGCTTGCGCAATGGCATGATCAGAGTCAAGTTGCGTACCCCAGAAGGAACGACAATCATTAATTGGCCCTCTCCATCGGTAACTGATAGCCAAATGGTCCAAGTGAGTCCTTGAACGTCTTGCGGTTGCTGGCCTCCAAGTAACTCGATGTGAGCGTTTTGTTGGGAGTTCGTACTGGTCAGGAACAGACGATGATCAGCACACCACTGGAGCAGTCGCTCCCCATTATCCGTTCGCTAAGCATCGACCTCAAATCTACCGCCTAACTGTGCTTCTTCCGCACTTAGTTGGCCAACACGCTAGGGTTACAATATCCGTCCCCCTTGTTGATTTAAGCAGTCGTGACAGATCTTGATAAAACTCATCGTTCTCAGTTTCAGAACTGCAGTGCGGATACGACAAATAAACACCGTTTACCGCATTGACCTGCATTGACCTTAATTGACTCAGAAAACCACAGTGCAAAAACGACTGTTTACTGGGATCCAGTCCAATGAGGCGTTTTCAGCCTTGGGGCTGAGTGCAACACCCACATCGTAGAAACCAGCCATTGTGTCAGGATCACCAAATACCCGAAGAGTGAAATGTGGAACATCTGAGCTCGTCCTAAGCAGACGACCGAAGGGAGGTATTGTATGCGTGTTTCGGAGACATAACATACATCAAAAGATAGAGAGCAAGTTTTCAGCAAGATGTGCCCGTCGCTCAATTTGATATAGAGTATGGATATCAAAGACTGCAACGTGGATCAGATCTTTTGAGGTTAGCAAGTGATTTTTTCTGGGCGTCGGTTTAGACACGGAACAGTGGCTAGGAAACTGACAGATGGATTGATCGCACCGAATCGTTCGATGGGCTGGAAAGGGGGTGTGCGGGGAAGGTCGGTGATCGAAGAGCTGCAAGGATGAATGATAATTCCGTTGTCCAAGCCGAAGAAAGTAGTTTAGTTGAGGTACCCCACGCTGAGCCTCTGAGTAAAATTCTGACCCACAAGGCAGTGGAGACCCTTCCTCTAGCCTGTGAATCAAAAGTCTGTCCCGTGATGCAGCAGTTGTTATGGTTTTCTTGGGGGACCCTTCCCGGAGCCAGTGATTCAGTAGTCTGAACCACTTGGCTGCAAGGGGCCGGCATGGCCCGAGGAAGCAGGGAATAAGGCATTACTGTCTCACGGCTAGTGTACCTGAGCAGCACCAGACGCTGTGGTTCTAAGTATTTCGACCGTATAGAATAATGCGCCGATGGTCACTGCTAACCGTTGGGTGATCGGAGTGTGCTGTTTTTAGGGCCGACTTTTTCTGACCCGTCCTTCCTCGGTAGAAGGAAGCATCACTACTTCCATAAATATGGGCATGCTAGTCGCCTAGTGGAAACGCCTTACTGCCTTCACACTCCTATCGCAGAGGACAGTACGACTTTACCTCCAGGCCGCCTGGTAATACGATTACTCACAGTACGGGGACTCACTGTTCTTTGTCGCGCTGCTCCCTGCTGACCTTCCTGACATGGTTGAATCTTTAGGAACTGAGTTTCAGCCAGTATATCCCGCAGGATCATTGCAGCACAGAAGCCCGACCACCACGACAAGGTGACAGCTTTAGGTCGGGGAGCGATAACGTACCAAAAATATGCTATTTCTTCCCTTTGTCATTTACCTTAATCGTGCCCACGGCAATCAGACCCATTGTTCAGGAGCACAACCGCTTGAAACTGATCCTACCCATTCAAACAATTGTACGGTCCTCAGCTTATAGTTGAAAAATTCTCGAAAAGTGCTTTCGTCTGAACTTCCTGTTTCGAAAATGATGGTCATTCTCGGAAAACGGGTGCGGTCTCTTCAGTGCGAGTAAACTATCCTATGGTATTACGACAATGTCGTATTAATCACCTCATTCTCCTTTTGCTTCTAGTCACGGGTGCAATGTCAACACCTTGCCATTTTCAATCCGCCTAGACGATTCGTTTACCTCCATACTTTTCAGTGTCTTCGGACGCTTTCCCCGTTAAAGCGATTAGAGCTTGCTTCCCATACTTTTATCAGTTACGCCAATGTCTAACCTTTCATACCAACCACCGCTGTTACCTATCGTCATCTTCGTCAATTGATTCTTGATTCCTTTTATCACATCAGCAGAATAACGATCATAAATAATGCATCGCATCATTTCACAATTTTATGCGAGACAACGCAGAAAAAGAAAGGCCACTGTTTCGCACACCCCATGTTCTATACGCGGGTTTATTGGCCCCCAGTTTGTGCACTTTCCTGAGAAGAGTGACTGGACAAATACCGCAACGTTCGATGAATCAATCAATTTCACCTATTGACCGAGTCGGTTCCGGCTCAGATGACCAATGCTCAGGTTCCGCCTGCAGGAATGGAAAAGTTAGAGAAACAACACTCTAATTTTCCGTCTGCCAGCTAATTCGTTGTGTTGTTCACCCCGGTGGTCCATAAAACCAGCCAGTCACTGGAAGATGTTCGCCTCAGCCCATCGGAGACCTTTCACCGAGTACTTGCTCATCTCACCCCAACCCAGCAATCCGTATACCTGACAGTTCTTCTATCGTTCAGCAAAGTGAAAGTTCAGTTTCCTCATCCAAGCCTATTTCTCAATCCCGGGGATGATTTGCTCCGACGCTGAACTATCATATTAAGACTGTTACCTAATTTGACATCTGGATAGACGCCGCCAACAGGTAGGTCAATCAGCTGTTGTCTTACCGAAGCGTACAGAAACCAAGTATGGGAATGCCAGACTGCTAAAAAAGTATGGTAGACAAAATCACCTCAGTGAGACAACCACGCGACTATCATTGATCCACTAAGACCGCCTCAGTTATTCAGCAACTGACTGAAGACTGGGCTGTTGCTTGAGTAGCGACGATAGTAGTTTGGTCTGGCTACCACATGAACCAGGAGAGCGCTGTCGAAAGTTTGGTTTGTTGAAAGCAAACTCTAGGTTAAGAGGATATCAGTGCTTATGTCAGTGACCGATTTCCAAAAAAGCACGTACATCTAGAAACTTATACTGCGCCGAAGGGTTCAGCCGAGATACTAAAGCTAGTGAGAAAGGTTGGATGGTTCTGAATAATATCGACTCATTGCTATCAGGAGAAACAGTTACTGCTACTCTTAACGCTCGTTTTACGGCTTCAGCTCATGTAAAGCATTTACGCAAAGAGACAGCGATTCTGCTTCTCGTCAGTCGCCTGCAGAGTCATTGTCCCTAATTTTCCCCTTGCAGCGTTCCAAAATGTAACCGCATCACTAATGCCCCATGCCATCCAGACCAAAGAACGACGTTCGTACTTCAAACGTGATCACCTGGATATGCCCATTAATACGTAATTTAGTGGATGGTTACTTATAGGAAATCGTGACAAATTTTTGTTCTCAGTTGAGTGCGAGTGACAAAAGTTAAACAAAACCGGGGTCTTGTTAGCATTTCGCAAACATGGAGAGTTGTTGGCCCCGCGGGTGAATAGGACGATCCTCAAGTATTCAACAACTATACCGAATTTGGACGCCAATTCAGTCAGTGAGATGCTTTCTACTGGTATTGAAAGCACAGGGTTTAAAAACGTTTTACTGCACCAAAAATGGAATGCGATGACAGTAGGGAGCTCGTGTCCACGGAAAAAATGGAGAGGAAGCCGGAAAAAATTAGACAACAGTCAGCGGTATCACTAGAATCTGTATCGAGCACCAGGGCTAAACTGCCACACACGCGTGTTGAGAAAAAAAATCTCACACCTGCAACAAAAATGTAGCATGAAACTTATCATTTTTGTAACTTGTTGCTGAGTATATTTCACAGTATTTCGAAATCGCACGCAATCACGTGATAGCAGGTTAAGAAATTCGTGAGACAATCAGAGGAACAAGTCGCGAACGTGAAAGAAAATCGAAAACAGCAACACATAGGTGCACAGAAGCTCAGAAACCACAGGGAAAGAAGTGCGTGAATGCAAGAGGCCGGGAACACAGAATCTAGCCAATCGCAGCAGGTTCCCTGGTTTTAAATGAGTAAATGCCGATGGTGGTAAGAGGTATGAGTTTTCACTCATCGCGGGCAAAAATTGAATGCATGGAATAGATAAGTGAATAGATCAAATGAAATGACAATGGGTTATTATAAACTAGATGACCGGCTAGCGAGTGGGCAACACCTGAGCAATCGATGGTGGGCTGATGGCGGTTCAATTACTGTCTTGCTTCTTCTTGTAATCACTCAGAGCTGCTTTTATCGCATCCTCTGCAAGCACTGGAGAAATGAAAGGGGGGAGATAGCACAGCGTTAGGCCACCGCAACTGAACGTACAATCGTCCCCCTCTGTAGGGAGCATCAAAAAGGACCGATCAGAGTTGGTTTCAATTAGGGAATCCCTACCGAAATAGGCTTCAAGGGGCCGAGTATAAGTAGCCTACTCATGGATGCGCCCTGTCTGGAAGAGACTATCCTCTGGTGCTTATATGCGACTACCTCTCAGATGCCCGTACGGAAACGGTGGCTGGTCTTGGGATGGGTATTTCAGAGGAGTTGGTTTGACAAAACCTATAAGGCACACTGATGAAGTACGAAGTTTACTCCTATAGGCAGTCAATTATCAGTTCACCTCACCAGTGATCTCCAGGTGTCCTAGCACAGTGCCTTAAACACGTCCATGAGCCAAGCCAGAGATCGCGTTACCAGTTGCGCCGTACGTCATCTGCTGGTAGTCATATTATCAGTCGAGTGCCAACAGAGTTACAGTGCCGGCTACCCATATTCATAATTCGCTTTGGTGGAGACGGTCAAGCCCAAAAACTACTGATAACAGGAAGCCACGTGGGTAGGTCTATTCGGAGTATCCTGAGAAGTGCTGGAAACGGCTACGTCAGACTAACTGTCATGGCAACCAGCCCTGACAATTATAAGGTAATCGGAGGAACCAACGGCATCGATGAATAAATAATTGGCCTCCTTTACAGCGTTGTCAACAACGTTCACTTAGTTGCCACCAACGACGGTAGTCAATGCACTGTGCCGGGAAATGGCTAGGTTAAAATTAAGGTCATCAAAATGATCGAGACTTGTTCCACATACACCGGTGAAAAATGAATTCAGCTGCAAGAGACTTCGGAATACTTCAGTCAAATGCGACTCCTAAGAATGCACACATTAGATCACCAAAAATGCTCATAGTAGACACTCCACGACGACCGCAAGTCCCTAGTGCTGCTTTTGATCTTCTCGATATTTTAATATGACTCGTTCTGACATCAACAGCTAAGGCGAACCAACTAAACTGCTAATGCGATGAAAATCTAAAGAAAACATACATGTGGTGGGAATATATTTTTGTCTACCAACGATGAGGGGGTTACAAAACCCGTGCAACTCTCGAGTGATCGTTTGCGACCACTCGCATCCACAAGCATTTTAGAGGGTTTCGTTGCACCATCTAGCTTGTTCCGCGAGTGCCATGAGTGAGGCCGATTAATTTACCAATGACATGGAAATCCGGAGAGGAATGTAATCGGTGATGTACCCGGTGTATACAGTGTCAAGCGCATGATAGCCATCTGAAAGCAGAACTTACTGGAACAATGTAGTTTGACTGGAGGCAACTTGAGTTCCTTGGCAATATCATTGTTTCTGATTGAGCTTGCTTCGTTTACTGTCTTTCCCTTCACCCATTCCGTAGCCAACGAGCTGGACGCAATGGCCGATCCGCAACCGAATGTTTTGAATTTCGCATCGATGATGCGTCCCTCACTGTCTACCTTGAATGATAAAGAATGTATGAGGGACAAGAGAAAGGTACAATGAAATATCTAATCTGAAGTCATAGTGCCAACTTGATTACAACGACCCACTCCAAAGAGGTGTACGTATGCTTCCTTACTAACAGATAATGTTTACATGCTCGACTTTTATCCTATCGTTATTTGAACCTTCGCCAGCACCGCTGTGTGAATGGTAAGCGACGGAAAACCTGCAGGAATAATTGCCCGTGCCAAGTTATAAAGTGAAGGCCCGTGAGGACTCGTTCTATGAAAAGCATGCGTCTCTTCTATAAGAGCGATAGGTATTTCGTACTTTTGAATACCATAGACGAGTGATCGTTATTTACTTCTCAAAAGTCAGTGTAAAGCCAGCGTCTAGTTTACTCACCAAACGGCCGTTTGTGACCTCGATAACACGTCAGAGATGACCAGTCTCAGTCACCACTTATATCCTACACTCTAACACTTCGCTGCAAACAGTCACGGCTAAAAATGACAATCTCAGTACTGTCCTCTATTACAAAACGACATACGTAGCTCAGGTTTCTTTCCATCCTGCTCTCTGATGGTCAAAACTGCGTGTTGAACTACGTGGTCGAACGCGGCACAGAAATAAAACCGAATTGGCAAAACTAATAGCGCTAGGCTAGATCTCCGCTATTAACTGAGTTGATAGCATCAGCAACATGTGACGTCCGGTTTCATATTCTAAAAAGCGTTGGTGCCTATTCGGAATATTATTGCAATTTCACTTATTAAATGCAATAGTACTTCCTTGAACTGGCAAAGCCTGAAAGACTGACTAACAGCTGCTTGCGTCAGCCGATTTGAGCGGTGAATTTAGTGCCTCGTGTTTTTGCTCTCGCGTATTGAAGAATTTAGAGGCGTCCCACCGAAAACACTCATAGCCGTGCAAGATGATGTTTAGGGGAAAACATTGCTTGTAAACGAGAGGTTGAACTGGATTCAAGAGTTCTCTGTTAAAATCAAACGAGTGAACAAATGAGAACAGCTCGCGAAGATTGTTTTCTTTTATCAGTAGAAGCAGCAATGGACGCAAATACAGTGTAGCATTTACTCAGGCTCATTTACTTGAAAGTGCCTGTCTGAAGGAACATCAAGCACGTTATATTACTCAAACGGAAAGTTACTAAATGCATTAATTCGCAGGGCTCGGCAATTCGATTGCAAACATTTTGTCATCAATCGAGGTGAGATCATCAGCGCGAAATAAGTCAGTAGAGCAGGCTTGTGTGCAGGCGTGGAGCAGTGCTGTGCATATGTTTATATGTCTTCCGATTGGGAGCAACCTTCGATTATGATAGGTCGTCTGGATGGTCGGTCCCCTTGTTTGGATCGTTCATCTGTCTCCTGAATGATCGACGTCCGGATCTCTGAGTTTCACCTCCCTTGCTTACACCCGGTGGTCTCTGTCTTGTTAGTTCCAGAATTCCTATTCTTACCAAGTGATCCGTACGTCAGTTTCCTTCACGCCATCTGATTAAGTTGGTGATCCTTTGATCACCAAGTACGTAGATTCGATCAATTTCTACAGTTACTGAGTTTCCATCGGAGTGTCGTCCTCCTAGGATAACCCTTGCTTTTCACGTGTTTTCGCATGCCAAGAGCTCACCGTTTTCTAGAATCCGTTTGGGTGCTTCTTGATCTTTGTATATCCAAATCGCAATGAATAATGTCTTCTTCATCAGTGTAGATAGTTTCGACCAGTTTGTGCAACACAGTATTTGTAGCAGTCCACAAAATTCAGTAAACAGTTTCTGGTATTCTGGACGACCTTATATTTCGGTGTTCAACTTCGCGGAATCTGAAAACCTATGTACATCGGAATTTTACCAGTTCATCAGTTGAATACACAGTGGTCCAGTTTGCACTGCGTTTGAACTGAAATTTCAACTTCAGCTTCAACACCGTTTGACACCACCTGTTTTTCTCAGGAAATTAGCCATCGTTCATCAGCGGTGAGTGTGGCGGCCGAGTTACTTTGTCTTTGTAAGATACGACAATAAATCTTGTCTGACCGAAAAAGAGTCTGTCCTGAAGGACCAATTAGATTGTTACTGTGACCTTACTGTAACTTTAGCTTCCTCTATAGAAAACTTTAGCTTATCCATTCCGACTCGAACACATGATTAGTTCGTGCTTCTCAGTGGCCATTATAGTTATCCGATAACTAGCAAGGAAAATAAGTACTCCCTTTCACCAGAAAAATGGGCGAATGTCAATGAGGCGGATGAGAAAACGAATAAGTTAGGGCTACCACAACTCGGCTGGAAACCTGCAAGACAATTCCTAAACACCACCAGTACAAAATTGAGGCAGAAGAAAGCTGGTCTTTCAATGAGATGACTGGTCGTTTTCCACTTTCCCGGTCGGCTTTCTACAGCTTCGATCAAACTGAATAACAAAGCGCGTGGGCCTACATTACTTGTTTTCGCTGGAAATACTTCCAACATAGGTGAGGCATTGGAACATTAATATCCAGCAGTAATTGTAACAATAGCTCTCGAAAAAGTGCTCTTTTTCAAAAGGTTACGAATATTTGTTAGCTCCTTAAAACAAACGAGTAGAATCATGAGACAAGTGTGTATAACTGACCTTGTACTCATTTAGTTGTGGTAAAATGAGTAACCGAACCATCATGAACACATGATTACAAAAGGAAAAAAAGTAGGATGTTCGATTCGTAAATGAATCTGTTCCCCCAGTGTAAAGATCACTACCAGACGAAAACCACGTTCGCTTTCCCCGAGGATTAAATTAATAAAGAAATATGACTGTCCTGCGAAATCATTAGGGCCTGGTCAACAGTGTATTCGAATCAAGGATCTCTTCGTAGATCCAATCCCCGAACTACCTCGAGTGGAACAGCAATGTCCGACTGAATAGTCACCATCTTCCGGTGTAACCGGTGAAAATAGGAAACAAATGACGAGTCAGTTCATACAGCAATGTGTTACTTGCCTTGATTTGCAACTTCATCACATCACCACAGGCAGGCGCCCCCACAAGTCCAGTACCGACGGATTTGTCTGTCTTGTCCAATGACCCTACATTTCTTGGGTTCTCATAATGATCAATAACGTTCTTGTGGTAGCGTGAAACCGGTTGTTGCAACCGGCGGACCAGGCACGCCGAGTGTTGAGAAGCGCGTGCAGCCGAGAACATTCGAATTAACGCACTAGAAACAATGGAAAGAATCCCAATCAGAGGCCACACAAAGACCACAATGGCAGGTGAACCAGAAAGTCCTGCAAAGCATTTACTTCTAGGTGCCACATTACTTCATTCATTACATTCAGTCACCATTAGTTGGTTGCTACCTGTGATACGGGACGACCACAAAGTGAGTCGTCAGTTAGCATCTTATCTATTGTTTCTGCGCACAGCAAGCGACACTGATTCAGTCACTGGCGCCCCTCCCACTCACATCTAATTGTTCCTTATGATTCACATGACGTCAATTGCCCTGCTGCTTTTGAGACCGCTGTTCGGATGCCGAGGCGTTACCAAATTTTTCACTTTTCTCCTTTCGCTCCGCGTTCCAATCCGGCTTAAGCTTCTTACGTCGTGATTAGTGTCAGTCGTTTGGTAACTATTGCTTGAGAGAGCTTAAACGCCTCAGAAAAAAACACGTCTTTTGCTTCACTTTCCAGCTCATTGTGGCTAAACATAGAAACTCAACAAACGGGAAAATGTGCATTCCAATTTACAATTGCTTGTCACCACAAGCAAGACCTGTGAGCACTTCAACTACCTTCGAATTCGTCCAGGACAGCCACAATCGCTCACATACAATCGTCGATTTGATGCAGTCTTAATAATGGTGCAACGGCGGATACTACTGATGAGGCATGCGAGTAGTCCGTGGTCGTGTCGAAGAGCCACTCCGCATCTAATGAAAGGTGAAGTTTATTACGGAATTTGTGAAACTGCTTTGTAGTGTTCGTTTAAAATTGTGTAAGGGTCAATGAATATCCATGAAAGTTCAAGAAGACACGTGAGAATGTTCAGTTTTTAAAAAATATGTGCATATGAGACGTTTATTTTCCCGTCCAATAGATTGTAACTGCTTAGTTGATGTTTGCTAACAAACGACTTTACAGCGAAGGGTTTTCCGCCTTTCACTGGTAGTGTTGAGTCTTTGATTTCTATACGCTGTCTACAGTTGTTTCGTAATGTCCACAATACCTGAGCAACAGCTTACTCAATTTGATGCCCACTTTCGTTGGCATGACAGCTAGGCATCGAAAGGGTGCTACAGTTGAACGACTTTGAACAAAGTGGTGGCTGGGCTTGAGCTATGCAATGCTCCCACGAGCTATACTGTCGAGAAAGTTGTTCCTTAGGGTTCAACCATGTCAAGAAGGTCGAAGGGGGAGCAACAGGGAAAAAAGAGCAGCAAGTCGCCGTTATACGGATGGTCGTAGCGGTCTCGATATAAAATCGTACTGGTCTCTGCGAAAGCAGTGTGGGGGCAGTAAATTATTTCGCCCAGGTGACAAGTATCATCAGCAGCATCATTAACAGCATGACATCAGTGTTTAACACCGATGCTTCACTGCCGTACAGCCATGATCTCTTTGAAAGCCTCATGGTGAAGAAAAGAATAAAGGTGGATGGGGGAGGGACTTAGTGCTAGCTTACTAAAATCATTCCGAGTGCCTACACCTCCATACACTCATTCAGGCAATCTGGATAGAAACTGACAACGAGAACGCTACTGACATCGGTTAGCAGCCATATCTTGCAATGTCTCCAACCAGGCGCAGTGGCGATCACGAGGTCACCATCCTGGAAGGCGAGTCGCATCGACAGCACCCAGACCTTTTGTAATCTCTCTCATACCCTTCTGCCAGGTCAAGAGTTGGCCACCTCTCTGCTTCCGCCACTCTGAATTGGGCATGGAAAACAGCACTCTTCGGCAAACAATGCTTCAGCATACGCAATACATGGCCTAACCAACGCAGCTTCTGGTGCTGGGCACATTCTTCAGTGGAAGTCCTCGTTGCACAACCGAGAACTCGCTTTCTAATTGCCCCACTACAAATTC